>JABUQX010033442.1:27500-30000 GCA_015478945.1 Trachelipus rathkii
TTGCCGCTACGATCGCATATATAATATATAGTTTATAGTTTATAATATATATATATATATATATATTATATATATATATATATATATATATATTCTTGCCGCTACGCCCATCCAAAGGTGGAGCTGAGTATAAGGATATTTTTGACGCTGATTCCAAAAATTTTCTCGTTTATTCGATATTAAGTATAGTTTTTTTTTTAATGAGAAATCAAACTTTTAACACCAACATTGCCAAGCGTAAAGAAACGTTGAATTACAGAACCGATAAGATGGAGACATTTTCGTTCGTATGACTATTTTGTTGGAAATTCAGTCGCACAAAGTCGTTCATTACTCAATATATGTGCTTGTGCTAAAGCGAATATATTTTTTCACATTTATGACGTGGAGTGTTCTTTTCAATATGACTTCGCGATCGTGTGTAAATAATGTTGATATATTTTGTTACATTTGCGGAAATTATGTCTTCTTAAAGCATAAACAGAATATTGCAAACTTCGATAAAAGTGCATACCTAGCTTATTTCGGCGTAAAATTAGGTCATCAATATAAAACATGGCACCACATAAGGTATACCGAACGCGTGTTGAATCTTTAAGTTAAGACTGGAGCATCGGTAAAAAATCATTCATGCCTTTTCCTATTCCAATGGTTTGGAGAGAACCCACAAATCATTATAATGACTGTTATTTCTGCCTGACATCTGTTCGTGGTTATAATATAAAAAACAAGAATAGTATAATATATCCCAACCTACCCTCTGTAGTAGGATCTGTACACCATAATGAACAGCTACCTGTTCCACTGTCTCCTTCGTCAATAGAGGCAAATCATGGCTCTAAAATGAACCAATTGTAGATGAAAGCAATGATAAAACACATTGTTTATATTCCCGAGGTAAGCAATGGCATCTCTGAATTACTAAACCAGGAAGAACTGAAAAAGTTAGTGCAGATTTATATTAGACAAAGCTGAACTTCTTGACTTGCGATTAAAAAGCAAATATTTTTCATCTCCAGGAACCACATTTTCATGGTACAGATATCGTGAAAGGGAATTACTTCAATATTTTCATGAAGAGATGAACCTTGTGTACTGCAATAATGTACAGGAACCAATGACATATTTTGGAATAACACATCAGCCCTCAGAGTGATATTATTTATAAATTCTTCTAAGAGAAGCTTTAAAGGAATTCTACTTCATATTGAAAATGTACATACATTAATTCCTGCAACACACTGTTCATTTAACAAAAACGTACGAGAATATTGAATTGTTAATAAAGAAAATGAAATATGATAAGTACGGATGGCTTCTGTGCAGAGATTTGAAAGTTATCGGTGTGGTACTTGTACTACAATTAGGATACCCCAAATATACAAATATACGTGAAAATGGAAAGAGGGGCCATTGAGGAAAAGTTTTTCATCTGGTTCCAGAAATGTCGTACGCCAACCGTTTGTCAATCCCAAAAATGTTCTACTCCTTCCACTTCCTTTTAAATTAGGCATTATGAAGCAATTTCCAAGGCCCTGGACAAAGAAAGTATGCTTTTTTAAAGTATACGTATATGTAACAAATTTTCTTCAATAATGCCAAAGTAAAGGAAAGGATATTTGTTGGACCTAAAATTAAAAGTTGATGTGTGATCCTAATTTTGAAGCTACAATGTCAACATGCGAATTAGATGCATGAAACGCCATGGAAACTGTAATTAAGGGATTCCTCGGGAATAAAATATATTTAATTACAAAACATTAGTAAATAATGTGCTTGAAAAGTTTGAAGATCTTTGTTGCAACATAATTGTTAAAATACATTTTTTTGAACTCACATCTACGATACTTCCCTGAAAATCTTGGAGCAGTATCCGAGGAGCAATGTGAAAGGTTCCATCAAAATATAAAAGCTATGGAACAAAGGTACCAAGGAAGAAGGAATACAAAAATCATGGCCGACTACTGCTGATAGCTAAAAAGAGACAACATCTGGAGACGATACTAGTAAACGCAAAACCACAAAGAAAAAATTTCAGTCACATTAGGTAAGAATATTAGTATTTCTACCAAAAATCAATGTGAGTACATGTGATATATCTATATTTGCTATAATTTTTATATGCTCTTTATAACTAGTTTCGTGCATTATGCGGCATTATATGTTTCATTTACATTGTATATAATATTTTATCATTGTGGGTAAACCTATGACAACGGAAAATGTTCTTACAATTTTTACAAAATCCTGATGTAATCCAAACTGTTGAAATCAGCAGAAAATATACCCATATAATATATATATATATATATATATATATATATTTCTCCAAAATATATATATATATATATATATATATATATATATAATATATATATATATAATATATATATATATATATATATATATATACATATATATATATATAACATATATATATATAATATATATATTTATATATATATATATATATATATATATATATATATATATATATATA
>JABUQX010033442.1:32500-67022 GCA_015478945.1 Trachelipus rathkii
CCAATGAGTGCCAAGTGAGTGCCACATAGTGCCAAGTGAGTGCCACAAAGTGCCAACTAAGTGCCACTTTTTTCAAGCCTTTTCCTAGCCTCCCTGAGCGCTAGATAATACCCTAATATGGTGGTCTACCCCTAGGTTAATAAGGTATTGGAGGACCGAATGGTGTACATTACAATCTGCTAAGAATGCTTTCTACTACGAGTTAAGTATTTTTTATAACACTTATAGCATGACAGAATATATATCTAAGGTTAAAGCAGTTGAGACAGTGACCGGCAAATAACATTTCAGAGTCCGCGTCCGCAGGTCAGCCCCGTTCGCGAAACCGCCGCGGTGCGCCTTTAGGCGCAATATTAACCGCCGCCGCGTGCGCCGCAGGCGCAATTATTTCCGCGTTCCCGGCCGCCGCGTGCGCCCGCAGGCGCATATCCCCGCGTAACCGCCGTCGCGTGCGCCCGCAGGCGGCAAAATTCCAGCGTGAACGAAAAATATGATGTCAATGTAAACTATTCAAGAATTTCGTTTCAAATATACTATGAGTCATTCAATTTTTAATAAAAATGTACGAAATTTTATTAAAACCTTGTACTTTACTGCTTTACAAGCAAGTAAATGCAGTAAATCAATAAGGTGTTACTTCCCTAACACCTAGGGGATTAGTATTGTCTTTTGTTTTACTGCTTTACTGCTTAAACTCTCTGCTTAACTGCTTTAACTCTCTGCTTTTTACTGCTTAAACTCTCTGCTTTACTGCTTTAACTCATATACATTACATACCTTAAAGCAGTAAATCAGTAAATCAATAGAGGTGTTACCTAACAAATAGGGGATTAGTATGCTTTTGTTTTACTGCTTTACTGCTTTAACTTTCTGCTTTTACTGCTTTAACTTTCTGCTTTACTGCTTTAACTTTCTGCTTTACTGTTTTAAACTTTCTGCTTTACTGCTTTAACTTTCTGCTTTTCTGTTTTAAACTCATATATTTATTAACATTATGTTTTCTTTTATATTTTTTATTTTTGTTTTATTCTTTTTATTTATTATTTCTATTTTTTATTTTTGTTTTAAATTTGATTATGTAAGAATAAAAACACACAGAGTTTCTGTTATATAAACATTTTATTTTAATAAAATTGTACGAAATTTTATTAAAAACCTTTTTATATATACGAGTTTTAAGGGAAGTAAATCGCGTTTTTTTTCATTTTAAAGCATTTATTACATAATTAGAAACTATAAAATCATTGACATACAAATTTTTAGCATCAAATATATTTACAAGTTTATTAAAACATACATTATTTAAAAAAACATATAATGAAATAAATACAATAGACTCCACATAAATTAGAATATAAGGGTTGAACAGGGTAAGACATAGTTTTTACACAATTTACATTATTATATTTTAAAAATAAAGGTAATATAATGATTATTCAATATAAATTTTAAGTTCAAAAAATCAATTATGTGAACAGTATCGTTTTTTGCTCTATAAACGGAAATCCAATGTCCTGTTGAAGTGATGTGACGAGGCAATGTATTGAATATGAAGCAGGTATCCTTCTCCAACTTTACAGAGTTTATTTCGTTAATAGCAAACACCCCTAAAAAGCGAGGTTCATTTTTAAACACCGATTTTATTTCCTCTTCATTCATCTTTAATAATTCAAAAGTACGTTGCGTACTCGGTCAATTTCAATGAGTTGAGGATGCTCAAGATAGACCACTACAGTGATGGGTGATTGTAGACTCGATCCAAAAGAGAGACTTAGTCCTAGGGTACCCTTTCTCAAAATGTTTAAATGATAGGCGTTACAAGCTGAAAGGTCTGCAGTAAGATCATAAGCGTATAAATTACTATTCTTTGCGTATTCTTCAGATTTAAGCCTGTCACACTATCATTACATGATACAGTATTGGCTATTAAGTCGTAAAAAGGTCGAGTACATAAGAGAGATAGGTCTCCGTTGTTAACATTTCATAATCACGTCCGTGAGGCAGTCCATTCACAAATGTAAACTGATACCCCTAAGTTCGAAAGGTGTGAATTTATAGGGTGACTTTTTTAATAATCCCCGGAGTAAGGCTTCATGTTCCGATAGCAATCCCTTTATTAATTTCTGTGGTAAAATTTCCGTTCACAATGTTAGGGATATGATACTCGATAACCCTTGAGTGAAATTAAATATCTTTGTTTCAACTCTTAATAGGGTACTTTGCTGTAGTATTCAAAGCGAATTTTTCAATTTTCGCAAATGAGCTGTGGTGATAATTTCACTTTTTTTCTGACATAGAGATAAGCCTCCAACAGTTTGAAAACAGGTTCTGGACATTCAGCTGTAACAGCAGGTTTACTTTTTATTTTAAGAAGCAAATTTAGGATTTGACCGTGATAAAATGATTCTGTATCTACAGATGGTAGAATGAGTCTTTCTGAGAGAAGATAATATCGCCATTTAATCGACCGTAAAATTCATAAGTGTTATTTATGACTTTAGCTGCTTTATCTATATGTGCAGCTTCATCTTTGAAACTGTAAAAACCACATGATTTTGAGATGAGATTGTTTAGCATCGTCTGAATAATTTAACAAATGTTCTATATAGCTTCTATAAGGATAATTAGCCACTGATGCACCTAGTGAAGTTCCGTTAAGATAGACTTCAACCTGGGTGAAACATGTATATACAGGAAATTTGATTCTGTATATACTATATGGTCATCACCCGTAGGAAGGACTGTGCCATCTCATTTAGTCAATTTCGCTTTTAAATATAAAAACACATTAGAGAGATCTAGGTATTGATCAGAAGTGCCTGGAATATTGAACTCTAGAAGAACATCTGTATTGGTAATTGAATGCAGAGGATTAATACTGATAAAGTTGGACTCGCTAACGCTAATTCTGTGTAGGGTTTTCATTGAGAGAGATCCCAAATTCACTCTTAACAAGCATCAGGACTAGAAGGAATGAAAGGAAATGCATTTGGCAATGTGCGAACTCCTGGACGTATATGGAACATTTTCATGAAAAACCTTACTTATATTCACAACATCGTATAAAAGTTATCAGTTAGTAATTAAATAAGCAAATACATCAATACATTTTTTTCTTTAAAGGTTTTTTCCGTTTTAGGTTTTTTCTTTATGACAATCTTCCTTGCTGCCTCCACCTCGTCCCGGCATCTTTCAACGTATGTTTCCCTTAAACATTGTCCAGACAATTTTATCCTGAAATATCGGCTATACGTCTTTTTAATGCTGTAAACGAGGATTATTTCCTGCAGCAATATCTTGAATAGTATATGCAAACCTGTTCTTATAGCTTTTTTTACCTATATATTTCCCCGCCTTTCCTGAGCAGAGGCCTTGCACTTCTCCAATAGCTTGGCAAAAAATCCAACCAAGGCCATACTCCCTCTGCATTTTTGGTTCCCCTGAATACCCTTTCTTCGTCCATTATTACAGGAGTATCTTTCTTATACTACTATCTTTACACTGTGAGAGTATGTTAATGAATGAAAAATATATCTGACTACACCTCTTATATATTCCATTATGCTGTAATTACTGCATCTGTTTCTTTCTAATATGAAACTTTGAATAACAATGCTCCGTATGTAAAGGGAAAAGGATTTCCTTCTACATCTTTTATATGCACCCGTACAGAGTCAAAATTTGATCTATTCAGAGGTAGATAATGAACATTAGGGAAATGTTATAACTTTACTCTCTTTGGGAAAATATACTACTCTTTTAATAAAGGAGCTTTAGTAATTACCTACATATTGATGATCAATTATGTTTGTATATACATAAGCCATACCTGGATGATTGAGCATCTCGGATGGGGTACATGTATAATGCAGTATTCGATCTGCTTCATCTTTTTGTTCATGTGGAGTCATGCGGTTATTCTCCACAGAAAGTATAACCCTCTTCAACATAGTAGGGATATCATGAAGTATATCCAACTCAGCATCACGTCTACGAATATGTTTTACGCTGCCATGGTGATCGTTCGAGAAAAAACATGTCCCGGTCTCGTAGGTTTACATTTACCTTTGAACTTAAAGATATTATTACTTTATCTTCATAGGTACGCATTTCAGTTTTGTATACCAAGTCCTTACACATAATACTCATATCAAAGAGAACGTTTAAATGACTAAAAATAGCAGGCACCGATTTAAAATATGACCTCCGTAAAGTAAATTCTTCAAAAAAGTATTCTTTTGTAAGCAAATGTTGTCGTATTCATCTTTTTGGCAATTGTAGTCCTTTTCAGATAACGAGTATCTTTCCACTTGTAATATAGTTTCAACACAATCTACACTTCTGTAAACATTCATCCAGTAAAGATTTGAGGTAAATTTTCTTATGTCCGTAATTTAATTCATTTCACATAATCCTACTTTCGTCTGCCTTCTCTTTCAAGTTGTATAGGATTCATTAGCACAGTTGTAAAATCCGAGAGTTTTTATTATCAGGATGTAACAAGGAGGCTTGAAAGAAGGGCCAGAGTTATAATAAAAGTGATCTACAACTCTCCATGATTATATGACAACTTGATTAAATGATATCTTAACTTCACTTGCTTTTATATAAGTATTAAACTTGCAGGATATCCCCTCCATTTCACAAGTAACTGCTTTATTTTTCCTTTACCTCTCGTAGCTAATATTTTTTTCAATTTTATATTCATGAGTTACAGGATTGAACCTTACTTTTTGTATTTCCTGTTTTATAAAATCCGCCTTTTATTTTTTCACCATTTAAATCTCCAGAATATATAACTTTAAACCTATCCACGACTGAAATGGTTGGATATTGTGGGGACTTTAAAAACTTCGTAGTCCACCGATTCATATCCTTTTCTAAAACCTTTCTTCTGTTCGAGAAACTCTTACATAATCGTTTACCTTTTTCCTGAAAAATTATGCTTTTATTTTGTTTTCTTTTTCACCCATATACGCCATACGTCCTCTAGTTTTTGACATCTCTAAAGGAGTTGACTTTATAGTTCTATGGTAAGACCTGTTATAAGAATAAGCCAGATCGTCCAGTATATCAATATATTTAAAAGTATTCATTTTAAGTAAAATATCTATGCATGCGTTCTTTAATAGTACGTTGAACTCTTTCAACTATTGCCGCTTTGTTTAACGGAAAATGTTATTGTAATAGCTATACCATACTTCCGAGGTATCATCTTCTCTGAAACTCGTCGTCCCCTTGAATATTCCACATTCCTGAAATCTGTCCAAGAAATGAGTTTATGAGTTTGTTATTCATCACGCGGGTTCGTGCCTCTTACATATAATATTATTTCAACTGTTTACAGCTATTACACGAGCCGAGCTGATACGCTGTATCTCATTGTTTATAATCTTTTTAGTTGTGGGCCTTCAACGCGAGACAGTACAATCTAGAGATAAGACGTCATAGATAAATAGAGCTTATTCACTAGTTTCGGCAGAAACTCCTGTCATTATCAAGAGCTGTAATTATATAATCATATTCCGAGGATGGAATCTAAACTGCCAAGTAACACCTAAATAGCCTATCGATGTCTCGCGGACGCATAGTGAGTTTAGTGTGAGGAATAGTATTTTCATTTATCGTCAGGAGTTTATGTAAGAGTTAAACTACGCGCGAGATGCTTCTTCACGCGTACCGAATAATAGGCTTGTTTTAAAGCTCTCTTATTTTTTCTCATATTAGGAACCTTAAAGAAGAATACCTAAAGTGAAAACACAATAAAAACTAATTTTGGCTCCTTCTCAGATTGCGATTAAGTAATACAGACTGTAGTCAACTCACCATCTCATGCTTCGCCATCCAATGTGGTCTACTGACACACCAGTGTAAGCGTTATAGGATTACTATAATTAATATAGCTGACCATATGGCCATAGTTTGGTCATGAAAAAATAGTTATATTATTACTACAGATCACAGAGGAGTATACATTGTAAAGAGAAAACAATTTAAATAACATATTTTATACATCTCAAGACTATTACAAGCTCACATTAGAGAGCTAGTTATTACTTGGCTCTTTATAAATTCTTTAACAGGATCTTTACCATAGAACTATAATAAGTCAACTTATATCACCTTTAGAGATGTCAAAAACTAGTGAATCATGATTATATGTGAGCTGTTAATATGGTGGTGGAATAAATAGAAAACAAATAAAAGATAATATATCAGTAGTAAATAAGGTTATTATATATATATATACTATATATATATATATATATATATTATATATATAATATATATATATATATATATGATAATGCATAATTACGATTTAATCCAACTATGCCTATTATAAGGTGTTTTTCTTGTTCGTCCTCTGGTAACACGTTTAAATTTATCTGATGCGTAAGAAGTGCCTGATGGACTTGAATCAGGTCTTGGCGTAACGGGAATATTATCTAAGTCTGCTAATCGCGTTGTATTTAAGATTAAACTTCTGGGAAAATTAATAGTCTGAAGTTCTTGTTTGATATCATTCCATCCTTTTACAGGGCCTTTCTTCCAGTTACGTGAGAGATCAGCTATCAAGTCCACAATATTTGATCCTTTAACTATTTCATCATCAATTACGATCTGCCCTGCTTCATTCAAAGTTAATTGGTCTTTTAAAATATTATATAAAGCTATTCCTGATTTACGCACTCTAATAGGTAAGCTCTCCTCTAGGATATTTTTAAATTTATCTTCATTTTTCACTTCAAGTTTTACTTCATTAGGAATATCTACATTATCGGTTAGCGGAATACGTAGGGATGGATGTAGATGCAAGTCTTTAAGATCTATCAATTTTTGTATGGCATCCTGGTATAAGAGGCGTTTCTCATGGATGTTAACGTCTGAATTTAATATCCTGTACACTTCTTTCTCATATTTGGTTATCTGTTCAACTTTAGGATCATATAAGCTAGGAGGTAGAGGCTGCTGGAAAGATAATGATTCGTTCACAATATAAGGATTCTGTTGGTGCAACTGTTGATGCTGATGTGAAAGAGGTTGTAATGTCGATGCATTGGGCTGTAATATTTGCGTGTATGGGGGCTGTGAATGATGAAACTGTGATTGTGGATTTTGCACAGTGTGCGGCAATAACTGGCCATATTGAGGTTGTGAATGATGAATCTGAGGAACTGAATTCTGTACAGATGCTGTATTATTATACTTCATTTTTCTCATACTCATTATATGGAAGAGTACAGCAACCTTCTTCATTATGGCGACAACCACTTAGTTATCAGGGGAGCTATAACGGAAAAGAGTAATGGCAGGAATACGCCTCCTCCTCTCTGTAGTAACTTTTTTTTATTTTCAAATTTTAATGTTGAGGGGAGTTTTTTAATGATGTTTCTATAACGACGTAGCTTTACATTCTGAGGTCTGTTTAAAGGAACATTTCCTTTTTATAAGATTTAAACAGACTTCACATACACACTGGATGAATTTCTCATCCTCACTAATTAATTTCTAATCAGTTTACGTTTTTCAGATGGTTTCAACTTTTTAAATTTTTTTATAAGAGGTAAATACTTTGCAACTAGAGCACTCATTATTCAGGTATGTATACAGTTTTTATCTCATAGGGCAGAATGTTGGTACGGAGCAGCACTCTGTGCGTGTTTTTGGGGTGAAGTTCACACATCAAATAACCGTGGGGGATCGAAGTAACATCTTTATATACTTTTAGACTCTTCCCTTGAATGGGGGGGGGGGGGGGGGGGGGGGGGAAACCATTTAGTTGCCAATACAATTAATTTGACTCATGTCTCTTCTCTGGCCAAACAACAGTAAATACTTGTGTTTAAAGAAACACTTCGCATATGCTTGCTTTGATAAAAAATATTCTGCGTTATGAAAAAACACAGAGATATTTAGATGGTGAGAATAAACTGTGAACGCTTCTGCTATTTCCAAATTCAGTTTGTGCATTTAAATCATCTAACACAATAATTTTGTGTGCCCATGTATATTGTCCAGCGACCTAATATCGTATATGCCTTCTCGTGAAATTGAATAACATGCTTTATATTCTTTAAATTTTTCCCTGATTAAACATTAATAACACCAAATATTATTTTTACAGGGCTTGTTTCAAAAATCTCCATTTTCCTTTAAAATATTTAATAAAAGAAAGTTTTACCACAGCCTGTCGGGCCAGCTACAAGACATGTAGCCGGACTTCGAAACGTAAATTTCTCCACATCCATACTCGTTAAGTTAATAATGAATAATGAGATTAATTAAAACTGTAAAGCTAGTAAAGTACATGTTTTATTAAAATTTCGTACAATCTTTATTAAAATAAAATGTTTATATAGCAGAAACTCTGTGTGTTTTTATTCTTACATTACAAAATAAAAATAGAAATAATAAATAAAAAGTAATAAAATAAAAATTAATAAAACAAAAATAAAAAATATAAAAGAAAACATAATGTTAATAAATATATGAGTTAAAACAGTAAAGCAGAAAGTTAAAGCAGTAAAGCAGAAAGTTAAAGCAGTAAAGCAGAAAGTTAAAGCAGTAAAGCAGAAAGTTAAAGCAGTAAAGCAGAAAGTTAAAGCAGTAAAGCAGTAAAACAAAAGCATACTAATCCCCTAGGTGTTAGGTAACACCTCTATTGATTTACTGATTTACCTGCTTTAAGGGTATGTAATGTATATGATTTAAAGCAGTAAAGCAGAGAGTTAAAGCCAGTAAAGCAGAGAGTTAAAGCAGTAAAAGCAGAGAGTTTAAAGCAGTAAAGCAAGTAAAAACCAAAAGCGCATACTAAATCCCCTTTTGTTAGGTAATAACACCTCTTATTGTTTACTGATTTACTGCTTTAAGGTATGTAAAGTATATGTTTTTAATAAAATTTCGTACAATTGTAGTAAAAATGAATGACTCATAGTATATTTGAAACGAAATTCTTTGAATAGTTTACATTGATAATAAATTTTCGTTCACGCGGGAATTTGCGCCTGCGGGCGCACGCGACGGCGGTTACGCGGGGATATGGCGCTTGCGGGCGCACGCGGCGGTTACGCGAAAATATTGCGCCTGCGGGGCGCCCCGCGGCGGCGGTAATATTGCGCCTAAAGGGCGCACGCGGCGTTTCCGCGACGGGGCTGACCTGCCAGGACGCGGACTCTAAATGTTTTGCGGTCACTGTCTGCAACTGTGTAACTCTTTAGATATAATATTCTGTATGTGCTTATAAGTGTTATAAAATACTAACTCATAGTAGGAAGCTTTCTAGCAGATTGTAATGTACACTTCGAGTCCTCATACCTTATAACCTAAGGGGTAGACACCCATATTAGGGCTATTCTAGGCTCAGGGAGGCTAGAAAAAGGCTTGAAAAAAGTGGCACTCAGTTGGCACTATGTGGCACTCACTTGGCACTATGTGGCACTCACTTGGCACTCATTGGCACTCACTTGGCACTCATTGGCACTCATTGGCACTCACTTGGCACTCACCTGGCACTCACCTGGCACTCATCTAATACTCATACTCATAGAACACTAATAGAACTTCCCTAGGTACTTCTTACGGTGATTGGGAACCATCAAGCCATCAAGTTAGCGTGGGTCAAAATTGACCCATGGTAATTCGGCAGGGTCAAGGCTGAAATATCATGGTCAAACAAGGTTAAGACATCAAAAAAGGGCTAAGTCCCTAAAGGAAGGACAAAAAATTTCCGTGGGTCAAAATTGACCCATGGACGACCAAAGGGTTGGCAGTGTAAATGTAAGTGTCATAGTGAATGTGTGTATAAGTGTCATAGTGAATGTGTGTATAAGTGTGTGTGTATAAGTGTGTGTGTGTGTGTGTGTGTGTGTGTGTGTGTGTGTATGTGTGTGTGTGTGTGTGTGGTGTGTGTGTGTGTGTGTGTGTGGGTGTGTGTGTTGTGTGTGTGCGTGTGTGTGGTGTAGGTGTTCAAGTTAGGATTAGATTCCCTACATACGTTCAATTAAGGACGAAATATGTGACGGGTGGGCCACGAGTGGGTAAAAAAATTAGCGTGGGCCAAAAATGACCCATGGTATATGGCAAGGTCAAGGCCGAAATATCATGCAAACAAGGTTAAGACATCAAAAAAGGGCTAAGCCCCTAAAGGAAGGACAATAAATTACCGTGGGTCAAAATTGACCCATGAAAGAGCAAAAAATTACTGTGGGTCAAAATTGACCCATGGTATCTGTCAAACTTTGGAGCCATAGGGAAAGACAAAAAAGGTTAAGACATCAAAAAATAGGGCTAAGCCCCTAAATGAAGATCAAAAATTACCGTGGGCAAAAATTGACCCATGGTCGAAATTAGGGGGGCGTAAAATAGGGGGGGCAATACGTACAACGGTTGCTTACGCAAACCGTTTGGCGCAACCCTTCTTCGAAGGGTTGCCAAAAATCAGGGTTGCCGAAAAATTGGGGTTGCCAAAAAATTAGGGTTGCCAAAAAATACCGTGGGTCAAAATTGACCCATGGTCGAAAAATTAGGGGGGCGTAAAATAGGGGGGGCAATACGTACAACGGTTGCTTACGCAACCGTTTGGCGCAACCCTTCTTCGAAGGGTTGCCAAAAATCAGGGTTGCCGAAAAAATTGGGGTTGCCAAAAAATTAGGGGTGCCCAAAAAATACCGTGGGCCAAAATTGACCCATGGAAGACCAAAGGGTTGGTCGAAAAAAGGTCAAGGCCCAAAAAGGTAAAGGCCCAAAAAGGTCAAGGTCAGGTAAAAATTCGAGCTCAAAAAAAGGTCGCGGTCAGAAAAGGTCAAAAAAGGTCGCGGTCATTTTGCTGCAATATCCCCTTGTTACTACTATTAAATACGGAATGACACAAAAGTAGTGTTGAATTAATAAATACAGGGTTGCTTAGAAGCCCTATAGTGTTGAATTACTAAATACAGGGTGACTAAAAAATAACTTAGAAGCTACATAGTGTTTAATTACTCAATACAGTAACTTAGTGTTGAATTAATAAATACAGGGTGGCTTAGAAGCTATATAATGTTGAAATACTAAATACAGAGTGACTCAAAAATAACTTAAGTTAGTGTTGAGTTAATAAATACAGATAGATGTCTTATAGTGTTGAATTACTAAATACAAAGTGACTCAAAAGTAACTTAGTGTTAAATAAGTAAATACAGGGTGAGTCAAAGTAATTTAGTGTTGAATTAGTAAATAAAGGGTAGGTCAAAGGTAACAATTAAATTAATAATTACAGAGTGTGTCTGAAATCCTTAATGTAATTAACATTTTGACACCTTTATTTGTTAATAATAATTATAACTAAATAATTAAATAAATAAAATATTTTGTAGTATTTAATTTCATGAATAGATAATTAAAATAAATAACAAAGTAGAATATTACTTTGGTTTTAAAGTTTAGACCAAAACTGCGGAGCAGGAGCCGGAGCCGGAGCCGGAGCCGGAGTCATAAGGATCTGAACGAAAAGGAACTCAGAGTCGAAGGGAATTTTTTTTTTGGTGGAGAAAAGTCGGAGCCGGAACCCTCAAGAAAGTTATCATAGAATAAGGGGGTCAGTATGCGGAGCACGGCCGTTTTAAAATGATGGAGCCGGAGCCGGAGCCGGAGCCGGAGCCGGATCTAATTTTTTCCTATGAAACAAGGGGGCAGTAGTCTAAGACTATGCCGGAGTTAGGTATTTTAAAATGGTGGGGCTGGAGCAGGAACCGAATAAAAAAATACTTTTATACTATAAAATACAGATACTCTGTACCCGCTGCTGGAGCCGGAGCCGGAGCCATAAGATTTTGAGTTGAGCGGGTGTATGGATAGATGGAAAAATAATTTTCCTATGAAACAAGGGGGCAGTAGTCTAAGACTATGCCGGAGTTAGGTATTTTAAAATGGTGGGGCTGGAGCAGGAACCGAATAAAAAAAATACTTTTATACTATCACTACAGATGACTCGGTTGTACCCGCTGCTGGAGCCGGAGCCGGAGCCATAAGATTTTGAGTTGAGCGGGTGTATGGATAGATGGAAAAATAATTCTGAGTGGAGCCAAATCCGGAGCAGGATTCGAAGAAAATATCTTCGTATAAAACAATAAGGTCTAAAGCCTGAGCCTGAGCCTGAGCCTGAGCCTGAGCCAGAGCCTGAGCATTTTTTTTTATAGTTGTCACCACCACTCACGGACAGAGCCCTATTCAAGGAGGGGGTGTTACACGTCTCAGAAGCTCACCAACTAATGCAAATTACGCAGATGAGTACAGACGCAAGCTTTGAAGTGAGGGAGATTAAATTCAGCAGGAAACACAGAAGATGGAAGAGAATTCCACAGAACAGAGGTGGCAGGAAAGAAGGAAGCACCGCAGCGTACTAGCCTGGAGTTACCAATATCCACACAAAACTCATACGCAGACACAGCACCCCTTGTGCTACGCGGGCGTCGTAAATGTGGTGGTAGGCGAGTTACAAGTTCCCTCGAGCATCTGCCGCTGCGGTACCTATAGAAAAGAGATAAAGCACCAACATCGCGCCGCAAAGATAGAGGGTCAAGTGGAGTGGAAAGTACGGAACAGTTTATAAGTCTTTTGGCCTTTTGACTCGACCCTGTCCAAAAGCCGGGTGAAACAGAGGCTCCCCCCAGAATATGAGAGCAGTACTCATACAAGGGCGGATGAAGGCCCTTGTATAGCTGGAGTAAGTCTGAGAAGAAAAAAGTCTCGCAGTCCTAAACAGAATTCCCAGTTTTCTTTGAGGCCGCCCTAGCAACCGTTGGGATGTGAGGTTTCCAAGACATTTTTTTGTTAATGTTAAGGCCAAGGATGTTTATATTGTCAACAGGAGAGACGAGAGACCGTCGAAAGAGATCGGAAAGTTGAAGGTGTTTTAGAGAGGGAGAGTTTGTAGAAGTTGAGTTTTTAAAGAATTAAATTTCACAAGGTTGAGACGACCCCACCCGGAAATTCTATCCAGATCTGCGAGAATAGAATCGGAAAGATTAAGACGAGAGGCATTCTAGAAGTAAAAGAAGGAGCAGAATTGAAATGGAGTTGAAGAATGAAGGGTCGAGTCATCGGCATACGAGTGGATAGAGTTAGATGTGCAGGTGAGAAGATCAATAATGAAAAGTAGGAATAATGAGCCAGAGCCAGAGCCTGAGCCTGAGCCTGAGCCTGAGCCTGAGCCTGAGCTTAAACCTGAGCCTGAGCCTGAGCCTGAGCCTGAGCCTGAGCCTGAGCCTGAGCCTGAGCCTGAGCCTCTTATTTTCTAAATGGTGGATCCAAGGCAAATAAAAAAGAATTACTCTAAAATATTGGGATCCGGGCCAGAGCCGGCTAAATTTTTTTTCCTGTAAAACAAAGGAAATCAGAGCTTTAGACGGTGTTAGGGTCAGGTATTTTAAAATGGTGGAGCTAGAGCCGGATCCGGATAAAAAAGCGTTTCTGCAAAATAATGTATTCCGGAGCCGGAATGAGAAGTTTTTTAATATAATATAAAATCTTTAAAATGGTGGAGTCGGAGTCGGAGTCGGAGTCGTAGTCGGATTCAGAGTCGAATCATTTTTTTCCTATTAAACTAATGGGGTCCGGAGTGCAGAAGGAGCCGGACAGTTTTAAAATGGTGGAGCAAAAGCCGGATAAAAATTTTTTTATTAAATAAAATTCCGGATAGGCAGGAGGAGTCGGAGTCGAAGCCGAAGGCAAAAAATTTTACTTAAATTTGTTCTCACTCGCCTTTAATTTTTTGAGAAACAGAGTTTTCAGCAAGTTTAAATATTATTGGGTTACTGAATCTAACATTATTGAAAATCAGTGAAACTGATATGATCGTTTATGATCATATATCAATGCTTAACCATTACAAAGTAGCCTTCAAATCACTTACCATTCCATAACTTGTGATTTCAACTTTCACCTCAAAAACCTTGGACTTATATTGTACTATTATATTATATTATATTATATTATATTATATTTATTAATTATATTATATATTATATTACGGTATATTATATATTATATTATAGGGGTACAACTTATAATTATTTTCGTCTTAGGGGGTACGCGATCAAAAAAGTTTGGAGATTACTTATTGTTCTAATGAATAGGGAATATTTAAAGAAAACTCTATTCAGCTCATATATGAATTTGAAGTCGCATTTTTTAAGATTTGAAATGGAGTTTGTTGTTCATAAAGTAATGTTAAATAATATTTATTTCAGAATAGGAAATAATTTAAAATATTTCGTGATATAGACTTTCTTCTTGTATATAATTATTAAGTTAGTTTGTATTGTACTGTGTTTTAAAAATACTTATTTAAAAATATGAAAATTAACTTGAAAAAGTTTCTGTTTCAAAACACGTATTTCTGTTTTTGCTTTTTTTTTATCATTGTCGGAAAGTCAAACAATTGATTCAAGTACTTGACGCTCAAAGGTAGCCTCAACTTACCTTATATACTTTGATCTCTTATATAACTTGCCTTACAAAGTAGCCTACAAACTTACACTCTCAAAGTAGTACTCAAGTAGCTCTTATGATATATAACTCTCCCTCAAAGAATATGCTCTCAAAAGTAAAATTATCAAATAGCCCATCAACACTTTACTGCCTAAAACAAAATAATACTTCCTAAAAATAGTCCTTCAAAGTATATGTTTCGATTAAAGATTATATTGAGATAGAGGAGAGTAGTTACCATTGAATGATTTCTTTTATGTATATTTAAGTGAGTGATCCTAATCTATTATTTCTCATCTAAGTATACTTTTAGAAGTAAGACCATTTGGTAGCGGTTATTAGAGCGTGCGAACTATTCAGTGAGTTATGTGAAATTAAAAGGAGATCATACAGATGAGTTCAAAAGTTTCTAAGAATGATAAATCTATAGCCCAATCTCTACCTTACAGATTTGTGATTGAGCGTATAGCTTTATACATAGGGCCGGTAACCGTGCAACTCCTTACACTCTATGATCAATGGCGATTTTGCACTTGCTGTTGAAAGTGTATAGAAAAAAATAATGATTTGCTATGCTTTTTGAATACACGCGTCAATCCTCTTAGTAACTAGTAGAGTTATAAATAGTTGTATATTCCTTCTAAACAAAACGCAGGAAAGAAAATTAAGTACAGAAGGTGAGAGTTTGTGTGTTTGCATCTAAAGATAGTGTGTGGGAGATTCTGCTCATTGACTAGCTAGAAAGAAATCGACCCGGGTTTCACTCTTGAGGCTGTCGGAAATCTAAGGAGAGCGATTTCACACTAGCCCAATAATAGAAATATGAAAATCGGTGCGAGTGTTTTCAGTCTGCTCACCAAGTATAGCACACAAATGAAAAACGGTATCAATGTGTTTTGCTCTGCCACAATAGATGGAGTAATGACTGATGAAAGATACTGGATCACTTGCGTTTTCTCTGAGCCCACAATTAGAAATTGTATAACGGTCAACTGGCGAGTTTTCTCTGTCCCACCAATTAGAAATATGAAAACGGTCACACTACCATATCACTTGATGTCGTTAAAGTCGTTCCACATTGTAAAATGATCGCGCAATCCTCCTAGGAGCCTTATCTTTGGCCCCTCACCCTCCACGAGCCATATCACATTGCTATCAACTTTCTGAGCTTGTCTCAACAGCACTTAATTGGTTCTCTTACTCTTTATGCTCGTATTACGTGCAACAGCTAGCACTCCGTCAATTCCTTAAGTCTGTTCCAAGCCTTTGATGAGTTTTTCCTCTCATCCTTACATAAGAACATTCATTATTTTTAACAACCACTCCAATTCTTTCTGAATTTCCCCTTTTTATATATTCACCAACAACTTTCTAAACAGCTCAATTTCCAAGATATTAATTCCCATATTATCGCTTTTAACCCCGCCAGAAAAAATAACCGCGTAAACACGAAGAAGCCAACGCAGGTGGTCAATTTCTGTTATCTGCTGAGTCATATAGGCAAAGTTCGGTCGCTAACATCCCCTACCACTCACCCACCAGAGAGTCTTTCAAAAGAACATTTCACTACTACTCATCTCCGTCTCCCCTCTCTCGAGCCGTCACTTTTGAATTTGAGTTTGAAGAGACCTCCCGTTGGATTGGGACATGCATTTTTTTCTTACTTTGATAAGCGAGCATACGCTAAGAGCAACCATTTTATTAGGATGCGAAGTTCAAATTTTGGTATATAAAATAAAAGGGTCATTTATCATTTTATCAACAATAACGTTAAATATTCTAAAACTGCTACCGTACATTAATTTACAATAGATTGGTCATCTTTATATTATTCATATGCAACCAAGTATCACTACGACTTCCAAAACTATCGTGCTCCAAATCCCTTGGCACTAAAAGCGTGCTATACGCATGTGCGACATTCGCCGAACATTTTACGAAACTTTTTAACGGAGACGGAATGCGTTTGATATATGTCATTTATGAGATCTATTAATTGATTAAATCTTTTCCAGGTCGAGGTTTAATTTATCTTAGATTCCTTAACTGACATTCGCGACACGTTTTTTGCTTCTAAACATTTTAACATAATTAAGGAAAGAGACTCGATTCTCAAGAATAAAAACATATAATTCTTATTAAATTTTAATTATATTAATAGTATTAGAACCATGTATTAAATTTTAATTATTAAATTATTAAATTATTACTTTGAGTGTTCTCCTAACGAATCGCATATCCCACAACCTAACCTAACACAACCTATACTTAAACCTAACCTAACCTATAACCACTCATAAAAACCTAGGACCTAACTCGAAGTAAACCTAACTACGATCTAACCTAATCTAAACCAAACCTAACCTAACTATACCTAAACCTAACTAACCTAGATCTACCAAAAAGCCTATGAGAACCTAGAACCTTAACCTCCCTCCCATTCTAACCCTAACCTAACCCATATGCACCTAAACCTAACTTAAACCTAACCTAAATCCTAAACCCTATCTAACACGCTAACTTAACCTAGACCTAACCTAACACCCTAACCTAACCTCACACCTAACTCTACCTATACCTATAACCTACCTAACCTAGTACTAAACACCTGATCTAGTCTAGTCGTCCAACCTATATCACATTACATCCATACATTAAAAATAAGATAATATATAATATATATATATATATATTATTATATATTATATATATATATATAATATAATTAATAATTAATATATATATAATATAATAAATTAATTAAATATAATATATAATAATTATATATATATATATATTATATATAAATATATATATATATTAATACTATATAATATATATATATATAATATATTAATATATATATATATAATATTATATTATAATATATACTACCTTTTATATAACGTGCTATTATCTCACTATGCAGGGGATATACACGGGGGGTGAGGAACCTAGGACAAGAAATCGACAACTGATCTAAAAGGTTCCGGTCTACTATCATAACAAGCTATCCACCAACGTGGTACGCAGTGCGCAGTTTTAATTTCTTGTGCCACTCCAGGTATGATTAAACGCTACCAACTGCTACGGTCTGAGGAGTTTGCACCAGCGTCGCCGTCATCGGTAATTGAGAGGCGGTGACTCATCATGATAAGTAAATAATACTACATACAGTCATAAATATTGAGTAAATAAACTTAAAATGATAGTTTAAAAATGGCTAAAATGTTATTAATTTATTTATAAATGATTGAAATTGTACGTTTAAAAATAACTATAATTATAGATAATATTGAATAAAAAGCTACAAACTTTATATAGTAAATAATAAATATATTTCTATATACTTTTATTAATCTTATAGATAACAAAAATATATATAGTTAGATAAGGACTCAACATTTTCATATACTATAGTGTATATTATATTTAATATATACTCTAAATATAAGCTGATAATTAGGTAAAGAGCGTACAGGAAACATTTCTTATTGTTATTTTTTTTAAAAGAGTTCCTTTATTATTATATTCCTCGTTATTCATATTCGACTCGTAAATGGATTTTAGTTACGTGAACTTTACGTTAGGTTTAAATTAAGGTTAGGTTAGAGTTGAATGCGCTAAGGTTAGGTACGTAACTGTGTTCAAGTAGGATAGGTTAGGAGACGCTTTTATTAAGATTAGTTAAGTTAAAATTAGGATCTAGGGTTAGTTAAGGCTTTTAATTGAAATTAATTAGGGTTAGGTTCGTTGACCTACTTTGAAGTGTGTATGGTTAGGACAACGGATTTAATTAGATTAGGTTAGCGTTAAATATAGGCTCTAGGTTTAGGTTAGGATTAGAGGGCCATTAATTAAGATTTGAAGGATAATTTGGTATAACACTTAAGGTGAGAGTTAGGTTAGCGCTTTAAGGTTAGTTTATTGTAGGGCTTAATATATATAGAAAAGAGAATATATAACTTAAATTAGGTTAGGTAAGGTAAGGTAAGGGTTAGATTAGATTAGGTTTGGTTAGGCTATATTATATTCTGCTAAGTTAGGGTCACTTAGTTAGGATAATGAGTTTAGGTCTAGGGCTTTTCTCGATTCTAAATGTAATCATTTTTTAAAATTTTATGGTTTGTGTATATTTCTGTTTCAGGTGTAGTGAACATTTTAAAGTTGGTAAATATATATATATTGAGATTATGGCCTAATATAGTGGTTTAAGAGATATTAATTAATTATAATGTATTAATTGTTAATACTATATTAATTAATTTTTAATATAATCTAACTGATATAATCAAATATGTATATATATTATATATGCGAATCTATACTACTATAATAGCTAGATGATAAGTATATGAGTTATATTAAAAATTCACATATCCATTATTGACTCACATAATATATATATATATACATTTATATATATATTAAATGTATATATTGATTATTAATAATTATATATATATGAGAATAGCCCATTGTGAAGTGAGATAATATATATAGATATTAAATATTACTATATACTCACGAATTATAATATAAACTAATAGGGTGATGAATAAATTATACCTTATATCACTGACTAGTGATATAAATGTATATTATGATATTAAACTCTATATATATAAAGGTATTTTAAATATTTATTTACTATAAATAAATATATATAATACATAAAATATTTATATGAAATATATATATAGTATATCATCAGAATAAAGAGATATTTATATATCTTACTTTTCTAATAGTAATAACGAAGAGGGGTATAGATTTGAGTAGAAAAATTTAATAAGGAAATAGAAGGAAATATAAAAAGTAATATATATTGATTAGTATATAATATATCCTCCTCTAGAGTATGGGGTTGGTCCCGAGCCACTAGGAGATTTTGCCCACCGCAAGAGCACCGCTCGAACACCAGCTTCTGCAAACTGCACTGCACAGGGTAAACGAGCACTCCACCGCAAAAGCACCAAAAGTCATTTTTAATCGTCACAAGCACGTGCACCACTATGTTTCACAATACTCACCTGAGTGACTACTCGCACCACGTAACCTTTAGGCACCGCAATAAGCAACCGCAACCTCGCTCGCACTTGCATATCCGAGCACAGCACTCTATAATTTATAAAATTCCAAATCAGCAAACGATTAAACTTGGATTTGTGTGACACATACTTTTGCAGCACCGACGCACCGCACTCCGCACACCAGAGCTGAGCACACCAGCACACTCACACCTTAACCAGAACGTCTCCGAGCACCGCAACACATAGTGCTGTCGAACCTAACCATTAGTCTTGAAGGAAGATAGATAGTTAAGCTTAAAAATAATATTAGGGTTATAAAATATCAATTTTTAAGTTTAACAACTTTACAAGTTAATTCTTTTTTACTTGCTCACTTACGATTTTTTATCATAAAGGTCATATATATTACAACTACTATATTATACTAGTCGATTATATATTTAGAATTATTTATATATAATAATAGAATAAATAAATAAATTATAACTGTTTATTATCATTACATATCATTAGATATATAATATATCATTAATTATATAATATAATATATTAATATACTAAATAAACAAATAATTAATTTATATAAATATAACTTATAAATATATACACTATATATACTAGGTCTATTACAAAACCCCTAATCTAACCAAACTTTCCTAAGACATTATCATACACCTGGCCTCTCCTATCGGCTATCCATTGGATTCTGATAGTGTGGTCTTTATTCATAGCGCTCACCCGTTATCGTATATACATAGCGCTACCGTTATGTAAGGGTTTTATACTAGATTCATTCCTTAACAAAATAACATTCTGCAACACACTACTACTAAATTTTAACAACACTATAACCAGCTACCTCACTATTGTTATATTAGACATAATATACTTATTATATATATATTACTTATTGAAATATATTCATACTAGTATATACTATATATATAAGCTAAAAAAATATAAAATAACAGATTATATTTAGGAATCAGGTAATGTATATTTTAACTTCAGATATATATATTAAAATATATGAAAATATACAATAATATATAATAATAAGTAAAAGCTATAATATTTTATTGGTGATATAGAATTGTTGTTGGGTAAAAACTATCAAACATCCATATCTCGAAAACTACATAGATTACAGAAAAAAGGAATACATAGTTGGAATCCTGGTAACATATTTAGTGCGGAAATGTAAAAAAAAAAAACAAAATTATATTCTTCTTTCATAAAAATCAATAAACACAAGCGGAAAAGGAATAGCCACATATTATTAGGCATCTAATGGTAAAATTTCCACATATAAGGAGAGAAAATGTAAAAAAATAAAATAAATAAAAAATTATTGTGTGTATAAATTAATTATAGTTTAATTTGTGGATTAGAGAGCTATTTAAATGGAGAGAACACCATTAGATTTTATTTATAATATTTTTTTGTTTATTATAATTTTTATATTTTTTTTATTTATTTATAATTGGGGCTATGAAAATAAACCTTAAAATTATTATCTTTTTCATATTAAAATTATTTGCTTATTATTTATTTAATCTAAAGAATAACCCCTAATAGGATATAGGTTATTTCCGTGAGCAATACCGTGACTAGGCAGGAAGTCGGGGTCTCCGGCTTCCGAGGATAGCTAAAACGGGTGTAAGGAAATCAATTTCCTTGAACATCCCTCACCGGGAGCAGGGAGTCACTCACGGAAACTCCCACTCTTTGGTGTAGTTCTTTGGCTTACTGTGGGGGGTTCCTTCCTGCTCCCTACTCCTTCAATAGCGGAGTACATGGAAACGTGCCCACCTCTTCTGATTATTCCCCACGTCGGACTATCCGAAGTCCCCCTACATGCCTAGTTTGTAACTTACTTTTAAAAATATTTCTTTAAATATAAAACATTTATTATAAAAACTATGAAGAAAAGTAGACAGATATTAACATATGCCATATATTTTTTAATTTATTTATAATGTTTATTATATATTTTATAGTTGTATATATATTACATTTTCCGTAACATACACATTTCAAGAGCGAAATAAAAGTGTATTCCGCTAAATTCGCTGTTAGACTATTGATAAGATATTTTGAGAATAAATTTTTGTTATACATTTTCCATGCACTTAACATGTTACCACGGATCTCTCCACACAATAAGCTAGTTTAGACCTTTTCCCTCGCGTATTCTATTTATCACGTGTTATTTTGTGAGTGAATGAGATGAGTAGCTCTCTTAAACTCTAAAAGGTTTTGGAATTTTTAAACCCAATTTATAACCTTATATATCACTACAAATCGATTGACTATAAACATTCATAGTAAGTAGTATATAATTATATATATAGATATATATAGTAATATATATATATTATATATATATATATCATATACTATAATATATATATATACATATATATTATATATATATATATATATATATATATATAATTACTGGCTCATGTCTATTATCTTGAACAATTTGGCCAAACTAGTTACCCCGCCATGTATCTTTCGAAACTAAGATTATGGGTACATACAAAAGAGCTCGAAATAACATATATGGAATATACAGCGTAGACAATTTGTATGGAAAATGAGAAAAAAACAATTTTAACATTAATACGTATACCTATGGATAAAATCACCAAAATCCTAACGAAATATAAGCTTCGTGGAATCAGCGGTAAAAAAATTCCTTGTATATAGGAAGTCGAGCCGTACGTTGCGAACAGAGGGGGGGAGAGCGTTTCCTATTACCCCGTTAGGGGAGGGAGGCGGCGGACGGAACCCCCTTAGAAGCGTCACCAGCGCCAAAAATAACCAAACGAGAGTCGTGGATTCGGAAACCTCTCCACGGAGGGGGGTGAAATTATAGTCATTACCGAACAGATCGTCCCTATGGATAGGCTCGAGACGAACCCGCTGAGACTGCTGTGCATCTACTTGCGTGGATTTTATCCCCAGGGAGTAACATTCCTATTTAGTTCAAACAGAATAGAAATTATAGTATTTTTTAATAATCTGAGATCTTATGAGAAGTGAGATTAATGTTCTCAATATTGTAGTTTCTATCAACCCTAATTGTAGATAAAATTAAGAACATAGAGAAAAAAACAATTATACACAAAATTTTTTTTTTTATCGATTTTCCATACAAATTTCATTATAGCTCGCAAGAATTCCCAGAGAGAAATGATATAGCTATAGTTCGTTTTCTTGTACCATCTTAGTTTTCGATGATATCAATGCGGGTAACTTCTTTAGTTTCACGATATATATATATCAGTAAATCGTTGGATAATTTTTTCAGCGTAGTTTGATAAATCTTGATTATGATCCATAGGATTTATGCTCATAAATTCGGAAAATGTGCAAGTCGAAACTATGTAAATACAACATTCACCCCATATACTATATTTATGCTCTTATATGTGAAATCATGGAAAGATTGAAATGTTAAATATATTACACCACCAACGAAGTCACTTAAAAATTTTGATTAGCAATTAAATGAGTTGCATGTAGGATTATTGTCCAATATTAAGTTTATTTCAACTAAAGTTTTAACAAAGATTTATTTAAAACCCTGATTGCTGTATTTGAAGTGTTAAAAAAAAATTGACTATTGGTATGTCATCTAATATAGTTTATGGTTATTTGAGTAATATTTTTTAATAAAATATATGTTTACTGATATCCAAATTAGCAATCGATTTGGGATAAAATACTCTCAACGGAGTATAGAAAATATCATGATATAATTTTAAATCTATAAATAATATAAAAATTATTAATATATAATATTAATATTATATATATATTAATATTAATATATAATATATATATATATATAAATTAATTATATAATATATATTATATATAAAAATTATATTATATGAATTATAATAATTTTCTATATAATTATATGGAACTTGTTCCACTTTAAAAGGATGTTTAACCGATATATAGGAACGATATCCGATGTAATCGATTTTTTTCTGATTTATTTCAAGGAATAGATATATCGTCAGAAGATCTCGATCTAAAAAAAAACAGTATTTTTTTTATTTTGAGAGTATTAGTAATTTATTCAATTCCAACTTAACATCAAAAGGAGAAAACAGCATGGATAGAGTATAAGGGTCTCTCGTCACTTAAGAGGGAGACGACGGGGGGAGAGGTATAGGACTTCCGTACCTATAATCCCCCGTGTCCCACCGCCCACTTCGTAGCTCTTTCACAAAAAAAATTCAAGCACTGAAAAAACGCAGCTTTTGGCAAACTCTTGCGCCCTCCTATTGGAGTTTAGCTAACAAACGTGACACTTGCCAGGGTCTCACGGGGTGTTCCGGTGCACGCGATTTTTCTCGATACTCAAATAGTTTTATTTATTTTATTATGAGTAAAATTCCTTTTTTATAATATATATATTATACTAATTATTATATTATAAGTTATTATATTATTATGATCATTATTATTGTAGTATGGTATATATATTAGATTATTATTATATATATTATTAAATTTTAATTAAATTTAGTAAAGAAAAATTAAAAAATTTTACAATTTGCTTATATTATATAAATATATAATAAGAAATTTAACTTTTTATATTTTTGGATGACTTAATATAATATTGAATTATAATTATTATATAATATTTTATTTCTTGCATTTATTATTTATTAGTATAATTTTTATATATTATTAAGTTATTATTATTTATATATAATTACTAGTAAATCTTCTATATATAGAATAGTGTATTGAAATTTAAAATATTATTATCTTTTGTAATTATATTACTACTCTGAAAAATTTATAAAAATAAAAATTGGGTCTGATAAGGACGTTTTAATAAGTATAAATAATCATAATAATCACGTGAGTCATTTTTAACTCATAGACATAGCGAAAAGGAAAAAACATATTTTGTGAGCATGATCAAATCAAATGACCGAATCATACAAATTTTTTCTAAATATATGATTTATGCCATTTTCAAGCAAATGCTTGACTATTAAGTTCTTAAAGAGAGTTTAGGTTGAAAAGCTCGGAGAATACCGAACATTACTATGTGGCAGTTACACCTCGCTTTAACTATACCGTCGTAAATAGTCGAGATATTTACTTGTATGGAAAGTAAAAGTATTTTTAATATTTTTCAATGTTAAACGTGTGCCTTCGGATATTATTACTTGCTTTATATCAAATACTGTTTGTATTTAAATAATTCTATGAAGTGAGCAATGCTGATAGTTCATTAGTGAGAAATATATAGGAGGTCATATGACTAACTTATAAGTCCGCTCACCAACCTCTAATATATATATATATATATAAATATATAATAATAATATATATATATAATAATATATATATATATATATATATATTATTTAATATATTAAATTATTATAGTTGTATACAGTAATATTTTTATTTTTTATATAATTGAAATTATGATTCACAAGTATGTTAAATATACTTTACTTTAACATACATATTATATATATAGGTCCTACAGTAAAACAATATTTAATTAAATATTATTATAGGAAATGCAGCGTAGATAAAATTCAATAGTATATGATTTTGGATAATTTGAAACTGTATTTAAATTTTAATTCTCGCAGTTTTCAGTTTTGTTTTAAGGGTAGGTTTATTTTTTTAGTCTAAGTTGGTTAGGTTTATTGGTTTATGTTTACGTTAGTTTTATTGGTTAATTAGGTGAGGCTTATTCATCGAAAAATCACATAAATTTATGTATTTAATAACAATTTCTTCCTCACAAATTATCTTAACTCACAACTGAATACATTAATTATTGGAGTGGTCTTCGCCTGCCTAGCCGAGTCAACAGCTATTAAATCAGGCGGGCGAGTATATCAATAAGATATAATAGGGAGGTAGTACGTTTATTTACCCATACTACCGTGAAGGGGAGTGTATAGTCGGAGATATAGGAACTCTATATCATATATATATACTCATACCGTCGAATATATTTTTTTTATATACTCAACTAAAATTATAGTAACCTAAATAAGGCGGGGTAGTTCTCAGAGAGTAAGAAATACCATCCTACTCACGGATGAGGGTGAGGTTTATAAGTCCCGTATATCACTCAGTTCCCGTTCCTATCACGGGAGCCGAGAGATCGCCCCGAGACGCCACCAGAGAGGTTACCCGCAAATATATAAGGAAAAGCCCTCTATCTTTTCTCGCCGTGCGTTATTCATCTCCTCTTCTTCTCTCTACGAGCTCAGCGCACACACATCTACACACACACACACACCACATCATTCAAACACATATAATAGACACAGATACTACATATAAATTATATATTATAGTATCATTATAATTATTGTGGTCATCATTATATTTTATAGGTTATTAATATTATTACTAATAAATATTATTATTACCATAGGGTAATAACACATACATATATATATATAATATATATATATAATTATATATACATGAGAGGAGTATATATAGAGAGTTTCAATATATAAGATATTGTAGAGTAGTAAGTTATACCGTAGGGTATTACTATCTATATCTATGAGCCTCTATATATATATTATATATATACTAGTAGTGGAACGACAGTAGTATGATAGTAGGACTATATAATAATATCCCCCTATACCTGAAGGTATGTAGGTTATCTTCACTACGAAACCCTCCTTACTGAGCTTATTATTTGTGTCTATTTCGGTCTATATATATGTATTCGACGTGGGGTAGTAATTATTTATATATTATCTCCGATATACTACTATTATATATATAACTACCCATACCGGGGTATGAAATAAACGTTACCTCACCCTCACTCTGTCCCGTATCGTGAGTCTCCGAAGCCACCCTAATAAATAAGGTAGTATGAGTAAATAATTTATTATAAAATTATATATTTTCTAATATAATATAATAGACCAAAAAAAAAAAAAAATAAAAAAAAAATAAAAAATTACCATAAAACCTTATTATAGAATTTATTTACTACTATATATAGCTTTGAATTCTCAAAAATATTATATAATTATATGTTTTTATCACTGAGTAGGAGCTTGACCGGTCTACCACACTACTAGTTACATTATAATACTATGATGATACAGTCATTTAAAATATAATAACTACATTATACTTATTATATATAATATATATATATATATATATATTTAAATATATATATATAATATATTAAATATATATAATATATATCATATAATATATTATATATGTAAATAATTATTATATATATATCATATATTTAAATATATATAATATATATATATAATTAATAATATAATATTAAATAAATAATTATATATATATAATATATATTATATATATATATTATATATATTATGTATATTATATAGTATATATATGTTTACTATTAAATATTTATTTATATAATTTAAATAATATAATATTTATATAATAATATAATTTATATACTACATCTAAAATTCTGTTTATATAACTATTACTCCAAAAAATATTTTATTTTAATTTGTTTACCAGTAAAAAAAAATTTTTTTTTTTTATTTATTTTTTTTTTTTGAAAAAGAAAACGGAAAAATTTTCTCTTTTTATAAAATAAAAAACAAAACAAAAAAAAACTAAAAATAAAAACTGAAAAAAAAACTATATAAAAAAAACCTTCCCTGAGTCGAGATATAAAATTTCTTCATATACATATATGCATTATGTATATTTTTTGTAGCTTTTAATATACATTTATGTACGAGTTAGCGTGTATGTTAATTTATCTTGTGAGTTTTGTATTCGTGTGTATGTGTGTGTGTGTGTGTGTTTGTGTGTGTGTGTGTGTTTGTGTGTGTGTAGTTATGTTTGCTTGTATATCATGTATGTATGTATTCGACTTGTATGTATGTATATTTGTATGCGTGTATGTATTTATCATGTACGTTTTGTATTCCTGTGTGTATGCCTGCGTGTATGTGTTTATCATGTACGTTTTGTATGCCTGCGTGTATGTGCGTGTGTGTCTTATATTTGCTTGTGTATCATGTATGTAATCGACTTGTGTGTTTGTATATTTCAATGCGTGTATGTATTTATCTTGTGCGTTTTTGTATTCGTGTGTGTATATGTTTTATGTCTGTCTGTATACTATATATGCATGTATGTACGTGTATGTATTTATCTTGTGTTTTTTTATTCACCTGTGTATATGCTTTATGTATGTTTGCATGCGAAATACGCATGTATGTACGTGTATGTATTTATCTTGTGCGTTTTGTACTCGTGTGTATCTATATGTGTGTGTTTTAGGCTTGTTTGTAAACTATATATGCTTGTACGTACATGTGTGTATATATACCTTGTGCGTTTGTATTCGTGTGCGTATGGTATTTGGTGTGGTGGTCTTATGTTTATTTGTATACCATGTATGTTATATACTGACTTGTGTGTTTGTATAGTCATAGATATGAAATGCGTGTAATGTTATTTATCTTTTTTGCGTTTTTTTTGTATATTCATGTGGAGTTCTAGTGTAGTGTGTTTTTGAGAAGATGACTTTTGATTTGTAATAAAACCTAAGTAGTCCCTAATCGCATATCCTCGTACATGTAATATAATCTTCACCGATATATATATATATAATAATATATAATATATCTATAATTATATATATTCGACGTGTTGTATCTGTCATGTATGATTGTGAATTTATATATATGTCTGTATATTATGTATAATTTTATAGATTTTTAGTTAACACACATAGCGTATATTTTTATAATGTTAGGAGGAGAACTTGTTCAGGACAGGTATCCCGGAGAACGGAAAGGCGGCGCGAGGGTCAACTAGGTTCGGGATATCTGTTGATTTTTCTAACAACCTTTTATCCTTACTTCTTTAAAAACAAGGCATCTCTCAGATCTATCATCTTTTGGCTGTACCTTCTTCTTTCTTGGCGGATGGGAACTACATTCTTTTCGGGGATCGGTGACGTCTGAGAAAAACCCAAGGTCCCATAGATTTATCTCGCCCATATGCAACTAATAGTAGGACTAAACAGCGTCCAATGCAAAAGCTGTCTCGGGTGGGTACACTGACCTGCTCCCCATTCCAAAAGCTCCCCAGAGATTACATAGGCTATTTCTGCGCAAATGCAAACTCCCACTAGTAGTTCAAAAACCCCCTCTCCCCAAACAACCCCCTTAACTATCGAATATTACTACAATTAAATATCATGGCCCCTAACGCAATAAATCTACAGAATCTAAATCGCACTTCCTTAAAAACACAATATCATTGCATCATTCAAGAAGCTTCCTCCCCCAAAATACCTTCCATCCCCACTTTTTACGGTTTGACGTGCTATCTACTCCCCCTCGCACCACCCCAAGCACTCACAATGCTGCTGTTAGTGATGCGGCTAACGGCGGCGCGGTTATGCGTCGGAGCAGGAGCGTTACGGCACCACTCGAGAATTCCGCTAACAATAACTTGAGAGGAGAACGCTGGATCGGCAGTGAACCACTGCACTGACTATATGTGATTAACACACGCATCCCACGACTATTTACCAAAACGCACTATAAAATCCCAATCCCCTGTTCCAATCCCTTTGAATAAGACACCTATAAAATATATCAATCTTCTCCTATATTCCGCCACCCGGCGCGTCTCAGCTTCCCCAAACCCCCTTCCAAATAACCTCACTCCCCTAACCACCCTTATTCCACATAACCCAAACCTTCATCCTCGGAATGAGACTTTATGGCTCAACCACATTATATGCCTGGTACGATGAAGACTACCTCATGACCGCCCGAGGCAATCAATATCCTTAAGAACTAAGATCCTAATATATCCTAATTCAAAACAATCCTTCCCCACGAATCCTCCCCAAGCCAACCCATCCCCAACTATCCCCAGCGTCATCATTTTTTCCCCCTCGTCTTCACCATCTTGGGTTTTACTACTTGGGACACCAACCATGTCTGCGACCTACATCGCGACCACCTTCTATTCTTATTTCCCTAAAACTCCCCTCATCAACCACCCCAAAAAATCCATACATTACACTGAACTACAAAAAAGCATTAACTGGCGCCGTAATATACTAATTATATTGAAACTCTACATTAACCTCAACATGCCAATCCACGACAATAACATGTTCATCTCACTCCCGATCACTCACATTTAACAAAACGAGATTATCAAATTGCAACCTACACATACCCAGTGGACCAGAAAATCAATACAATCCAAACTAACCAGACAATCAGCCAACTCCATTAAAAGAAGTCCCTTTCGAAAACATCATCCATATACCCCCCACATCTCTAACCAAATAACAAATCTAAACACCAATCACTAAACCTCAATAACCACCACACTACTAAAAAATCTCTGAATACCCCTCAAAAACATCTCACGCAAGACAATAAGAAACCTGGCAAAGTTATCAAAAAAGTTTAAGACAATTCACGAAACAACCCCCCACCTTCTCACGAATCCCCCATCTCTACCTAAACTCCCTCTTTGCCCTCCTCTCTGACTTAACAAAAGACAGTCGGCTAAAGAGCATTACGCTAAGATCTCCCGCAAACAAACACACCCTTTTTTATGAATAACATTAAAAAAACAACGTTAGAAAACTCAAACTGAGATTCTCACCCCATACCCCCATTTCAACAATTACAATCATGATAAAAGAAACCATTAAAACCCTCAAAATTCCTTCAACAGCATCAGGCCCAGACTCCATATCCAACCTGCACTTAAAACACCTGGGAGATAACGCAATTCTCCTAATTACAGACATCTTCAATAATCCTGGCAACTCAACTACATTCCCAAAATCTGGAAAATCATAGATAATCCCTAAACTCAAACCAAAAAGACCCAATCTCCCTTTCCTCCTATCGCCCAATTTCTTTGCTTTATTCCATCAGTAAGTTGCTAGAGAAATTAATATTAAATAAATTTCCCAATCTTATTCCTCTCCACCACACACGATTTAAAGCAACCACTCTACAACCACAGCCCCTCACCTCCCTCACACAACACATCATAACGGCTTCAACCAATAACCTTCCCATAGATCAATACTCCAGTTTTGGAGGGCATGACATGACAAGCATTTGACACCGTCCCCACTCACCTCCTAATTCAAAAAATCCTCCATTCCCTTTTAGAAAAAAATGACAAAAAATGGCTTTCAAATTTCATCACCAACCGTTTTGCAAAAGTATTATATAAAAACAATCATTCTTTCAAATTACAAAATGGAGTCCCACAGGAGCCATTCTCTCTCCATTTTTATTCAACTTTTTTCACTGCAGGCCCACCCCAATCCAACACTCCACCAAACTAATCAGTATGCAGACGGACATTAGCCTTTTTCCCAACCCCAGACGTAAACACAAGCACACAACATCTCAAGAATCTACATCTTAGAAACTGGGTTATCACCAATAGAAATGACAGCATTCCCCGCCTTAGTCCTCTATCTACCTATTACCCCGCGACATCAATCCTCCCCCATTCCCTTAATTACTTGCGAACATAACCCCTCCACTTAACAAACCCCAAAAATACCTAGGACTTACATACGACACCCACATGAACGTTTTCCCCCATATTGACCAAATCACTTCCACAACTTAACGAAAACTAAACACCTCCGAACCCTTTCCCAACACATTTTCAGCGCAGTAAACACACACTTACTACTATCTATAAGCAACTCTTTAGAACTAACTTAAATTACGCTTCCCCACAGCAGTTCCTGCAATTCAAAATCAACACAAATAAACTCAAAATCTCCCAAAACGCAGCCTAAGAATTATAACAGTTGCGCTAAAACCACCCCAATCCAACATTTACACGATGAAACCTCCATCCTTCCCCATTTCAAGCACATCTGGAGAATGTAAGGGACCCATTTTAAACCAGAAGACAGCCGGGTAACCCGCCCAACCATTCATGTCCCTCAAAAATTTCTCCAATCCCCTCCGGACAAAGGTACTTATCGTCCTCCCTTCCTCACGCTGCACAATTTATTACATTAACACTATAAATATATTCCCCGTGGAGGCTTTCTTCTGTGCCCCTCCCCCTCCCCCCGCCGCCCCCTCCCTAATAGGTCCATGGACTTCACATATCCATTCCCACCAACACTTACCTTCAAAAACGCCCAAATATACTTTATAAAATACCCTTCCCCAACTCTCCACAATAGAAGAAACGCTGTCTAGAAGAAGCCAAATGGAACTCGCTCGGTGCAGATCGGGTCACACCGACTCATGGCAATATAACAAGCATTTAAACAGACAAGTCACCTCCCCCACTTGACAAGAAATGCCCCACAATTCTCAGGATAGCAATAGAGGCACCTCCTTCTGAGTGCCCAGGCTCTCGACGCCACGGTGCCGTCTTTCTGTATCCTCTATCCTCGACCTGTGGAACCGCCCGCGGCGGCGGCAGCCGGCTTCCTGGAGACAGTGTGGCCCTCCAATTAAGGTGGGCCAGGGGAGAAGTATAGGTATATATATATATATATATATATATATATAATATATTATATATTATATATATATAATAATATATTAATATATATATATATATAGTATATCTATATATATATATATTATATATATTATGCAGTAATATATATATAATATGATATATATATATATATTATATATATATATATATATATATTATTATTAATTATATATATATATATATATATATATATATATATATATATATATATATATATTATATATATAGTAATAATAATGCAGTAATATATATATATATATATATATATATATATTATATATATAATATATAATATATTATATAATATATTATATATATATATATTATTATATATATATATATATATATATATATTATATATATATATATATTATATATTACCGTATATATATATTCTTACCAGAGAGTTATATATAATATAAGTATATATATATTATATAATTATATAAATATATATTATTCTAGAATCTTTATATATATATATATATAATAATTATATATATATATATATATATATATATTCTTATAATTTGACAGGATTAATAGTATTTGTAGTCGTTATTAACGATTTTGCAAGTTTTTTTTTATAAAAAATTTATTTTCCTTTATATGTAAAAATCTCAAGATTAAAAGCGAGGATTAATAATAATTTTCTTAATTTTAATTATTTCTGCTAACTCGTAAACAATATTTCGTATCTTATTATTATTATTATTATTATATTATTATTATTATTATTATTATTCTTCTTTTATTGATTATTATTATTTATTTTTGTTGATTTTATTATTATATTATTATTATTCTTTTATTATTCTTATTATTTTATTATGTATTATTATTATTATTTTATTAATTATTTTAATATTATATATATTATATTATTATTATATTATTATTATTATTATTATTATTATTATATTATCATTATTATCATTTATTATTATATTATTATTATTATATTTATTATATTATTCTTATTATATTATATTATATTATTATTATTATTATTATTATTAATTGTTATATTACTTTTAAATCTTGTTTTATTAATTATTAAATTAAAATTTATAATTGAATTTTTATTATTATTATTATTTATTAATTATTATTATTATTATTATTATTAATTATTATTATTATTATTATTATTATTATTATTATTATTATTATTATTATTATTATTATTATTATTATTATTATTATTATTATTATTATTATTATTATTATTATTATTATATATTATTATTATTACTTATTATATTATTATTATTATTATTATTATGTTATTATTATTATTTTATTCTTATTATATTTATTATTATTATTATTAAATTATTATTAAATTAATTATTATTTTTTATTATATTATTATTATTATTATTATTATTATTACTATTACTATTCCAATTATTATTTTTCTATTATTATTATTATTATTAATTATTATTATTATTATTACTATTATTATTATTTTATTTATTATTGATTATTATTATTATTATTTTATTAATTATTATTATTATTATTATTATATATTATTATTATTATTATTATTATTATTATATTATTATTTTTCTTTTTATTTAATTTTATATTATTATATATTATAATTATCTTATTATTAAATTATTTATTTTTTATTTTTTTTAATTTTCTTATTCTTTATTTTTATTTTTCTTTTATATTTTTATTTTTTTTTTATTTCTTTTTTTTATTTTTAAAATTATTATCATTTATCTTATTATTGTTTTCATTTTGTTAGTTATTATAGTATTTTATTATTATATTATTATTACATTAATATGTTATTAGTAATTAATTAGTAATATTATTAGTTATTATGTATTTTATTTTACTTAAGATGAAGAATTTTTTGTAGTGTGAGTCAAAGTCAGAGAGGTTGTTTCTTCCTCTGTTATCTGGGATGATGAAGTTTCTTGGGGGAGAAAAGGAAAGGGAGTTCTTCCTTCGGCGTGTTTTGATATTTTTCTTTTTCGGCTTTTCATAATGTTGTTGGGGTTTTGGGTTTCTTATCTGGAGTTGTGAATTCCTTTAGAGTTTTGAGGGCATCTTCTGTCAAATGTTTTTTTCCTCTTTGTAATCTTGGGTATTTATAACGGATTTTGAGGATTACACTCTTTTATCTGAGTCGCTGCACTATGTTTGGGGGTTATGGAGAAGATTTGAGCTATTCCCCCACTTTATATCTTCTATTCTTAAGTTCAACATCTTCGTGTTAGGCTTAAGAATTTTGACTTTCTTAAAACTCTCGCTTTAACTCTGATTTTAATCTTGTTTTTCTTAATGTTATTTTTCTCACGGCGTTAAGTTTCAACTTGATGAATTTTCCAATGTTTCTTTAGAGGATTCGGCTTGATGTTAAGTAATATATTTGAGGGAGTATTAGAAAGTGAGAGACACAACAG
>JABUQX010033443.1:0-5000 GCA_015478945.1 Trachelipus rathkii
CTCTTACCTTTCCTACTGTAACGGTAGCGCCGTCACTACTACGACACCCATTCCATCGTATAGAGTATCACTCCCGCTAACCTTAGGTATATATATATAATATATAGAGCCTCCTTACTCAATATATACCCACCCTTCTATCGTTTATTACAGTCCGATATCTTCTCCACCCACGAGCGTCTATACATTAAATACATTATACATCACTCCGGCGATGCCTCGATACATCGCTACCACTCACGAGACCTCCGCTACCTCATCTAAGGGTGATCACTACCTACATCAGTACATTTATCTCACTGGTACCTAGTCGCAAACTAGACTTTTCGCTTTACCCTACATCACTCATATACCACTCTAATCACCAAGCCGACATATACTTGGTCCTATATAGGTGAGTATATATCATCCTCCTACCCCATATAGCGTTCACTCATCTCAACGCTATCCTATCTGCTCGCTACGCTCATCTACAGGGAGCTCACTGAGGGCCCCATTATGATACCACCACACATCTGTGAGACTTTTCTTCAACATTATGCTAAAATAACTCATCATGACCGACTCACCTACCTCAGCTCGCCAACAAACAACATTCCTAGCCTGGAACGCATGCCCTACAGACCTTGTATCGTCACCTACTATCCCACATACAGACACATTTTGAAACTATCACCACCTCAATTGATCCACTCTGCACCTCCCATACACATGGCACCCGGACCGAACCACACAATTGGAATTCGAACCATTTCAATCTGGCGTGATTCTAACTTCATTTATTTCAGAGCCCGGGTATATGTAACTACTCAATATATCTCCAGTGAGCAAGGAGGAAGGATGAGATACAGCATGCCATTCATATCTCCCTACCCACAAACATCTCATGATGACAACAACTGTAAACCGTCCAATTGAAGACCCATACACTTATAGGTGAGTAGTAATAAGGAATTCCTATCAATTCCTTCGCCAAAACGCAAAAAAAACACTCTCAATATCATCCATGTAAATAATGCCCTCATAAGTTCGTGGTCTAAGACCGTATCTAATCAACAGTATAAGGAATTTAAAACCTCCATCCTGCTACCAGCACATGTATTCTTATAAGACACAAGCTGAGAGAAATAGTTTATCATCGCAAAAAAGCCTCGCAAGGTTTATGAACAAAATAACAAACTAGAATGTAAAAACCATAACGTGCCACAACAACTCCTTAATACCGAGAAAAAACATATTTAACCAAATGTAGGCTTCCTAGACATAATGATAGGGTAGAAATTGAACACTCATTTACACCAAATTATAAAGGAAATAGGCCACGTCTGAATTTAAACTCCAACACCAATGAATAGTAGGAATGGTGTCTCATTCGGTAGTATTTATCCTTAGCCAGCTAAGATGCGGCCCCCTAAAATCCTTTCAATATGCGCAAAAACTACATACAAAAAGAAAAAAAGTGTACATTCGTTTTGATTGTCAAAACTTTAATACAAATACTGACTATCGAACATATGAATTTACAAATTGCAACCTAGTGATAGGTTGAGAAATAATTTTGCTTTGCATACTGAATTGAGCAGAATTTCCAAAGGGTATGCAATAATATCTTGGAGAATTTATTTGTCCAAATATCAATTATAACTTACTGGATACATTGTGGAAGAAAATCAATTACTAAAATTCTTTGGAATTTATGTTCTTTTACAAATTATGGATTGCCTTACAATGGGAAATAATATTTTGAATATATTAAAATAAGTCACTTGAATTTGGTAAGATTTATGAAACTATCGAACCTTTTGGAAAAATTTATCATATCATTTCTTTTACAATGAAGAATGTACATCTGAATGGTTTTTAAGCAGTTTACCAATTTATTAATGGGATGAAATATTAATGTACAACACCAATAGAATGTTGTATAATTTTTTTTACGGAAATTTGAAAACAAAAATGATAATTTCGTTCCATATAAAATGAAGCAAAATTTATTAAATTCGAAGCAAAGATGGTAGAACAAAGAGATTAGTAATGCTTTAAATAATAAGAAATTTATTAAATAATAGGAAATTTAAAGCTGAAAAATGCTGATGTCGCCAATATTTTAAATATTTCTTTTCTCCTCAGGTCTTGCAAAAGAAAATCTAGATATTATGCCTAACATGAAGAAAGATATATGGGAATTTGATATGGACAATATTCTAGATCAACATAAAATTTTGCTAGAGGAAGTGGCTCATAATATTATAAATATTTAATGCATAATATAAATATATTCAATGCAAATAAATATGCGAATAATACATATTATCAAAACTTTTGACAAAACTTTAGGCTTGATGTTATATTACATCAAATTTAAAATTTTGCAAGAGGAAGTGGCTCTTAATATTCATAAATTATTGAATAATAAATAATATAATGGCAGAGGTAACTCGTGCAAGTTAAGATTACGGTGGGAGTAATAGAAGATTTTGTTTTCCAGTCTAAATCGATTTTTTCTACCGTACTATTGATGTCTAGTTAATAAATTCTGTTAGCCATTGGGAATTAGATAATATGATATATTAATAACACATGACTTAATTCTATCTTTTGAATTCGCAATTACTGAATTAATATTAGCGGACCTCTAATAATACAGCTACTAACACTTACCTCATATATACATCAGGTTGATCTAATATTACCGTGGCACAACGTAGAGAGACGGAGTCGCATAGAGAGACAAGGACGGACGGATTCGATACTAGTTCGGATCCTAGGTAGAAATTACCTAGAAGTTTCCCTTCCAGAATAGGACTATGGCCGTGAGTTGTGAACTTTTTCTTTAAAAAAAAAAAAAAAATGTTGATGCAAAACCTCCGGTTCCCAAGGTGAGGACCCGCATCCAGTCACATTCAAATTCATCTGTTCTCATTGGTTAACTTAAAATGATATTACAGTTCGAGACTCGCACACCATAGGCACTCTTACAGAGCTTTGTATATGTGTAATAGAGGAGATAATGTAATGTACGCCATTATATTACATAATGTTATGTACCCTGGTTATGTATACACGTATAACTCATGCAAAACAAAAGTTGGAATAAAATATATTGAATTGTGCCTTCATATGATATATTTAAACATTATTAATTGTTACTTATAACAAATATATTTGGCTAATCTCCTCAAATAATACCAAAAATTTTTCGCACTATTAAAATTTATAATCAGAAATTTAAGATGAAATCATTAATAATAAATATGTTATTTAAATAGAAAATTCATAGAATAATCGTACATATTTCCATTATTATTAATAATAAAACTACATCTGTACAGATACTAATGAATAAAACTGAAGTCAGAATAATGAGAACATAATAGATAATAAAAAAATATAAATTAATAATTTAACAAGAATGGACAAAACTAATAACTATATAAGAGCTAATTAACATCTACACTAAGACGTTTGTTTAGCAAATTATTGTACAAAATATAGATGCATGGAAAACTTATGAGCCACTGTTTTAAATAACATAAATTAAATAAATAAAGTATATGGGTAATTATAATATATATAAAATAATGCATTTTGAGAGCAAAATTTAATAAATGAGCACACTAATTAAATGTGGAATAAAATATAAATTATTGGATCATGCAAAATAACTATAATTTTATTAATATAAAGAAATACTATACAATATAAATAATAATTATAATATACTAATAATATACATGTATATAAAAATAAATTGAATAATAATGGTGAAGATATCAGTAATCACAATGATATTATTCGGTAACATCCCAAAAGAGTGGTTTTAAATAACCCCTTAAAGAAAACGTGATGGATAATATATTGTAGAACCATTAAATAGTATTATACCTTATCCCTTACCTGAAGCTTCAAGTATCAGGTACGTATGGAATAATAAAAATTCTTAGATATACTCTTCGAGTAAGTGACTTTACTCTACTGAGTTATATACTAATATTCAGTATAGAATTGGGATGATTATAATAAAATGGTGTTAGTTTGAGAAATAAAAACAATAAATATGTAATGTGTCCTATTATAAGCGATATAGATATAGTTTATATAATATATCTTGATGTTCGAAGATTGTCTCATATTCAAGCCTTATCAGTACATATAAAAATGAAATAAGTTACGAGTGATTAGTCAAAATAGAGATTTGTATAATGTTAAGTAAAATGAATAGAAAATTAAGAGTAAATAATGATTAAAGTTAATTATATGAATTATTAGACAGGTAGGTGTAAAGAGTGGTATAAGGGGTAAATAGAAGTAAACGTTTTAAACAGAAATTTAATCGTTATTTTTTCTGTGTATCACTAAATTTTTATCTATGTAGATAGAATTTTGAGGTGAATGACTTTTATATATATACTTAGAGTCATTTATTATATATAAATTTCATTAATATTATTTAATATATATATAATATAATATATATATATATTAATATATATATATTATATATATTATTTTAATATAATATATAATTATTATTATATATATATTAATTATAATATAAATATATAATTATAATATATATATTAAGCTATTAATAATATAATATATTATAATATATTTATAAGTATATATATATATATATATAATATAATGTGGTGTGTGTATGTGTGTGTGTAGGTGAGTGTGTGTAGGTGTGTGTGTGTATATGTGTGTGTTAGCGCTCTTGCGTGTGTTTGTGCTTTTAAGTACATAGGCATGTTCGAGCAAGCGAATCATTTTACTAAATTTAAAATGTAACTCGATGCGGTTATCATATCATTTATTGATTACCATAAAGAACGTTGAAATTCGTTCATTCATTCCTCTTTCCTCGTGCCTTTCGGTGACAAAACTTTCATTGCGAAGGCCGCCGCTGCGTCATGCCTTTTCAATTTTACTTTTATTTCTTTCGGACTCTCAAAAACTTAATATGAAGAGCCCCCCCCTTAGACCCCCGAAATTCC
>JABUQX010033443.1:20000-45000 GCA_015478945.1 Trachelipus rathkii
TACATGAAGTATATTAAGGTTATGCTATATTATTAAAGGTATATCTTAAAGAGATATATATATATATATATATATATATATATATACATATATGTTATTGGTTATTGTTGCTATGCTACATATATATATATATATATGACATGCTACATACATATATATACATACTAGCATGTGTAGCTACGTCATGGATCCAAGTAATTCGAACATATATCTTAAATTCAAAAAATAGGCCAAAATGGCATTCGCTCATGTTATTACAGATATGATGAATTTTTAAAAAGTTTTTGTCCACTTTATTTATTACTTTTATTCAATGAAATATTAATTAAATTCTGAAGTATTTATTCCAAATATTTTAAAATGAGGAAGTAGTATATTATTAAAAAGCATTTATTTGTTTCTGACGGCTACTCTTCGATTTTAGTTTCACAAAAGTGGAAGGGATAAAAATTTTCACAAATAGTGGAAGCCACGTACTGGACTGAGTAGCAAATAGGGTCAAAAGCTTCCTTTTGGAGAGTTGATTTTCAACACATTATAAGGGTTTATTTTCAGCAATTTTGAAATTTTTTAAGTAAATCATTTTTAAAGAATTTTATCGTCGTTGTAAATTTTTGCATATTAAGCGGCAAATGCTTTTTGGAATAGGGAAGAAGCTAATTTTTACCAGATTTGGCCGTTTAAACAAGATTAATTGGTCGGAAAAGGATTGTTTTTTAAGAATTTTGTCACTTACTTATATGAAATGATTGCTATGCCTTCTCTCTCTCTCTCTCTCTCTCTCTCTCTCTCTTCTCTCTCTCTCCTCTCTCTCTCTCTATAACAAAACTGACTTCAACGAATGGTAAACAATACATTGTATTCAATACTATTTATGGATTAAACAATCAAATGAAAATTGATGAAGATATAAACCATTTAATTGAAGTAATAATTTAGCGCAATTGTCTAAGACACTATTTCACCTGGAAATGATCTTATTTACTAGGAAGCGTTGCTCTTTGCTCCATTGACAGCACCCTTCTTGAAGTATAAACATTATGTTATATATATATATATATATATATATATATATGTAGAGAGATAGATATATATATATATATATATTATATAGTATATATTATATATATATATATATATATATATAATATACATAAATCAATGATATGATACTTCCAAAGTAATTATCTTCTTTGTTAATACAAATATTGGCTAACGGTGTTGATAATATGTTTAGTAATTAATAATAATAACAAGAATAGGTTGGCTAATAATAATAATAATAATGGTAATTAATGTAATAATAATAATAGTAGTAATAATACACACACACACACACGAATACACATATTATTATTATGATTAATAATAATAATAATAATAATAATAATAATAATAATAATAATAATAATAATAAAAATAATACTAATAATAATTATTATTATTATTATTATTATTATTATTATTATTATTATTATTATTATTATTATTATTATTTTTAATATTATTATTATTATTATTATTATTATTATTACATTATCTTTTACAACAGAGTGCAGATAATAATGAAATCAAATTTTGAAAACCCTTTCGGTAATTCAACTTTTTTACCCTAACATAAAACTATAAAATATTAAACAATATACCTGTATATATATATATATATAAGAGCAGAGTTGTTATTATATATATATATATATATATATATATATATATATATATATATACGTTATTATATATATTATATATATATATATATATATATATATATATATATATGTTATGTTAAGGTTGCATATATATAAAATATAGTTATAATATGAGTTATATATATATATATATATATATATATTATATAAGGCGGTAGTATATATATATATATATATATATATGTATATATATATGTATATATATAGTATATATATATATATATATAGGTAAAGTTACTTAACGCTCACACGGAACGGGAGGTCGATAAAAAAAAAATTCACAGGTAGCCTCTATGATACATAAATAGATGTTTTAGGGCGAAAATGAAAATTTTTTCCTGATCTTTCCTTGACCCAACTCCAACTCTAACTAACCTTTAACTTAACCTAAATCTAACTTTAGCTAAACTAATCCCAACCTAATCCTAACCTGTAACCTCCCAACCTAACTTAACCCCAACTGCACTTCTCGCCCCTTTTAGAACAAAGGTAAAAATTCATTTCTTGCCCCTAGAACATAGGTAAAAAAAAATTTCCATTTGACCTCAGAACATCTATTATAGATGCTACCTGTGAAATTTTTCTTTTGGTACTCCTTTCCGGGAGGTGTAGCTTTTCTTTGTCCTTTATATATATATATATATATATATATATATATATATATATATATATATATATATATGATATATATATGTTTTTTATAAGGGTATTTGTTGCTGGTATATATATATATATATATATATATATATATATATATATTTATATTATTTACTTATTTTTATTATTGTACAAAATTTGATTTTTAATAAATCTTTCTTCCTTCTACTACAATAATTTTGTGCTTCAATGCCTTTTGAAATCTTACCTTCTCACGAGACTGTTATATCTTTTCATCCAAATACTGAGGTCCTTCTTTAGGGGATTTCAATGTACACAACACTAAATGGTGTGGGTCCTCTCATACTGATCTAGGTGGGGAGGAGGCCGAATCATTCAGCATTTTCAAACGATCTGAACAATCAATTAAAGAACCCCATACCCCATTCCTGATCGTCCTAAACTAATTTTGAACACTTCTAATCTCCAGTGTTTCAACACTAGTGAAAATATACCATTTTAAATACACCATTTTCTGCTCCTATTGGTAAATCTGACCACAACCTTATATCTCTTACTTTTAATACTTTCTCTCCAACAATCCGCCCTATGCGTTCTTTCTGCACTTTGATCGGGCCGATTAGCCTTGCGTCGCTTCTACACCAACTGGCACTGAATGACTGGCCGAATTCTGTGACGCTTGGCTTGCCGACAAGGTGGGAGCTTGAAATCGCTGATGGATGAGCAGTTTCATTCTCTTCGACTAAATCTTTCTCCTCATAATCCATGGTTCGATCATGCCTTGCCTCCCTCTGGCCATTCAGGCCAGAGACAGTGCGTATCGGGGTAAGTAAAAATTTCGTTCTCCTATCGCTTTCACTCACTTTTCATTCAGCTAGAAAATCGCTGTATGCATACTCTTTCGACGAGCAAAGGGCTTCATCAAACGAAAGTAAGCAATCCTCCTTGTCTCTCCATTCGACAAACTTTTCTGGCCTCTTGCCAAAACATTCTAACACCTTCTGTAAATCTGCCTTTTCCTCTTTCTGATCTGATGATTTCTTGCTAATTCTCCAAACTGAAAAGAAAATCTCTTCGCCACCTATTTTCCTCTCAACTCAACCCTGGACGATTCTTGTATTCCTCTCCTCCTCTTTCTTCTCTCAGGTGTCCTATGCCTTGCCTGTGATTACATTTACTGGGTGCATGGGCCCCTGAAATCTACGAACGTTAGGAATGCGGGTGGCCCGGATGCATTCCTTCTCGAGTTTTGAGGGAGTGTACTTTCCGTGCTATCCACGCCTCGTTCAATAACTATACTTCTTATGTCTCAATACCAGTACTTTCCTCAGTGTTGAAGCAAGCACATGTTCAACCTATTCCGAAAAAGGAAGCCGCTTTGATCCTTTCTAACTATCGCCCTATAGCCTCACTTGTATTCTATCTAAGACCTTTGAAACCCTTCTTACTCTCATTTCTTACATCATCTGGAAACTCATTCCTTTCTTTTCGATAGCCAGTACGGCTTTTGGCGTTCGAGGTCTACTGGCGATATACTTTCCTATCTTTTAAACCGATTTCAGCGTTTGCCTAAGAACTATAGGGAGATTCTGTTTGCGGCGCGCTTGGACATATCCAAAGCATTCGATTCAGTTTAGCATGCGTCACTGCTTTCCAAGCTCCCCTCCTTTGGGTTTCCACTCTCATTGCAGACTAATGTCTTGCTTTTAAATCACTCAATATTGGCTGTTGGTGAAAGGGCGATTTCTTTCGTTCTTTGTGTGTGGTCAATAGTAGTGTTCCTCCTCAGGGTTCTGTCTTATCTCCTGCGTACTTTATTCCTACTTTTCATTAATGATCTTCTCACCAGCACATCTAACTCTATCCACCTATATGCCAATGACTCGACCCTTTATTCTTCAACTTACCCTACCCTGCTCCTTTACTTCTAGAATCGCTCCTCCTCTGCCCACCTTCCGATTCTATTCTCGCGATCTGATAGGGATTCTCGGGTGGGTCGTCTCAATCTTGTGAAATTCAATTTTAAAACTCAACTTCGCGGAATCTCACTCTAAAACACCTCTCTTAACTTTCCTATCTTTCGACGGTTCTCTCTCTCGTCTCTCCTGTCACCAAACAAACTTCCTTGGCCTTTAACATAAACAAAAAAGTTTTTGAAACCTCACATCACAATGGTTGCTAGGGCGGGCCTCAAAGCAACTGGGAGTTCTGTTTAGACCGGGACTTTTTTTCCTCTTCAGTTACTCCAGCTATACAAATGTCTCATCCGCCCTTGTATGGAGTACGGTCTCATATCTGGTGGGCTCTGGTTTCACCCGGCTTTTGGACAGGGTGGAATCAAAGGCCAAAAGGCTTATAAACTGTTCTGTACTTTCCAGTTCACTTGACCCTATATCTTTGCGAGGCGATGTTGATGCTCTTTTCTATAGGTACCGCAGGGGCAAGTGCTCGAGGGAACTTATCACTCGTGTACCACCACCTTTACGACGTCCACGAAGCACATGGGCGCTGTATCTGCGCACGAGTTTTGTGTTGGATATTGCAACTCCAGACTAGTTCGCTGCGGTGCCTTTTTTCCCTGCCACTTCTGTTCCAGTGAATTCTTTCCATCACCCTCTGTGTTTCCTGGGTTGCATTTAATTTCACTTTTTAAAGCCTGCGCCTGTGCTCATTCGCGTAATTTGGCCCTAGAGGCGAATTATTGTAAGTGCGTACTACACCCTCCCTTGAATAGGGCCTCACCCGTGAGTGGTGGTGACAACTTTAAAAAAAAAATCCTTTTCAAATCATTCATCTATCTATCTTATCTATCTATCTATCTATCTATCAATCTATCTAACTGTTTATCTATTTATCTATATTATTATTATTATTATTATTATTATTATTATTATTATTATTATTATTATTATTATTATTATTATTATTATTATTATTATTATTATTATTATTATTATTATTAAATAAGAGTAGGAATTCGAGACTGAAAACTCTATTAGAAATGCATACAAGTTGAAGAAGAGTCTCCAAAATGTATAATAAAAAGCTTGACCCTAAAATTTATTTTACATTCAAGTTCCCATTGCATCTTTTCATTTATTTAAAAGAAATAGTATCTTGTCCAAGGTCGATTTCATTGGGTAACAAATCTACTGACCATGAATCTCTGTATTCTAATATATATATATATATATATATATATATATATATATTATATATATATATATATATATATATTATATATATATATATATATATAAAAAGTTATTATATATATATATATATATATATTATATATATATATATATATATATATATATATATATATATATATATATATATATATATATATATATATATATATATATATATATATATATATATATATATATATATATTTAATTTGTTTATGGAGAGTGTGTGTAGAGGAATGGTGAGGGAGGGGAGGGGGTGGAATTGATGAATGGGAACGATAGAAGGGAAGTGAACATGATATTGTTTGCGGATGATCTGCCCTAGTGGCGAAGAACGTGGAAGGGCTGAAGTATTTGGTGAGGGAGTTTGAGAGAATGGTGGACAAAAGGGGCTTAAAATAAATCCAGGTAAGAGTAAAGTGGTAGTGTTTGAGGAGGAGGAAAGAGGGGAGGGGGAGGGGTTAGAGTAGGTGAAAATGAAGAAGTAAAGATTTTTAGATATTTAGGGATGGATTTGGGTAAGGGGGGAGGATGAAGGAGGAGATAGAACTATAGAGTAGGAGAAGGAATGAGAGCCTTGAGTGGTCTGAGAGAATTATGGAAAGGGGGATTTATCACAGAAAGTTAAGATAAGCATGTTTGAAAAAATTTGTAAACAGCGGTGTTGTATGGTGTGAAACGTGGGGTTGGAATGCCAGGTCCAGGAAGAAGTTAGAAGTATTTGAGATGAAGGGGTTGAGAGCGGTTTGTGGGGTTAGCAGAAGGGAGAAGATTAGGAATAGGGTGGTGAGGGAGAGATGTGATTGGAGGAATGGGTTGGTGGGAAGAGTGGAGAAGGGAATGTTAAGATGGTATGGGCATCTAGTGAGAATGGAGGAACAGAGAGTGGTTAGAGAGTTTGGGAGGCGGAGGGGATAGGAAGGAGAGGAAGGGGGAGACCAAGAAGGAGATGGATGGATGGAATAAAGGAGATGCTGGAGGAGGGAGGGATGAGGGAGGAAGAGGGTAGGGTGTTGGCGAGAGATAGAGTGGGGTGGAGGAGGTGGGTGAGGGCGAGATGAGGGGGGTGAATGAGGGAGGCTGTACGCACCACTACCCCGCTCAAGCGGGACAAAAGTGAATGTATAATAATAATAATAATAATAATAATATATATATATATATATATATATATATATATATATATATATATATATATATATATATATGAGTATATATAACAGATTACTAATTGCCGCTACCATTTTTATGCAATGCCTATTCAACTAGATAATAATAAAATGAATAATAAAACAAAATGAAAGGCTCTCCCAAACCTAACGTAAATCTCTCAGATGAGCGCAGACGGAGGGCTTTAAAGAGAGAAAGATTAAATACAGCAGAAAAACATGTTGGCAGGAGTTCTCAAAACAGAGGTGACTGGAAAAAAAGGATTCACCACAACGCGAGCAAATCTGGAATTTCAAGGTAATTGTGTACTTTGGCGCAGTCAGGTAGATAGAAAAATTACATCGATTTTTTTTAACCGCTTTGATAGTTCAATACAACGGTGCTATTATAAATTTTTGGTTTAACGTTATATACATAGTATAGAGTATATTCACAATGTATATATTTATAATTATAGAGCATATATATATATATATCAAGAGCATATATATATATATATATGCTATGTCCCAAAAGTAAGGTCTAGGTTTATGGCATCGTCGATCCATATGTAGTTGAACTCTCGTTTAGAACTCTTATAGTTCAGGTTGTGATAAGTTTTAAGTATACACAGGGTAAATTTGTGTATACTAATTAAATCTTATCATACCCAGAACTAGCATCTAAACCGAGATGAAACCTATTCACCTTATTCACCATTCCCTCTGGTAGATCCCTAAGGGATCTGTCAGGTGTCGCCTCTACAGAACACTCTCCAGGCATTTCTGTCGGTGTATATTCTTCTCTCCTCGACCTCTTCGATCGTCGTTCCTCTTGCTCCCATGGCCTCCCCCACGTCATCCATCCATCTTCTTCTCGGTCTGCCCACCGGTCTTCTTTCTGCAGGTGTCCAATCCATCATTCTTCTCGGACCTTCCTCCACACCCATCCTCTTAACATGTCCGTACCATCTCAGCTGATTTCGTTGGACCTGTTCATTTATTGATTCGATCCTCAACTCTCGTCTTATTGCATCACTTCTTCTTCTATCCCTCAGTGTCACTCCCCTGATCACTCTCAAAACTCTCATATCAGCCCTCACCGTCACTCCCCTGATCACTCTCAAAACTCTCATATCTGCCGCCTCCAATCTCCTCTTCTGCACCGTAGTCAGTGCCCAACATTCGGAGCCATATGTCAGCAAAGGTCTCAGCATTGACCTATATATTATCATTTTAATCTCTGTTGGTATTGATTTTTCTCTCAGTATCGGGTATAGGGCTTTCAGGTTTTTTGTGAACTACTACTTCTTTCTCTCATTTAGCTCTTCCTCCATTCCACCTCCACCTTCCAATATCACACCCAAATACTTAAATTTATCCACCTGACGCAATTCATTTCCCTCCAACATTATATTTATTTCTTCTCTTTCTCTGGCTATTTTCATTACTTCTGTCTTTTCTGTACTTATTTTCATATCCATTTCTCTCATTTGGGTGTTCCACCTGTCCATCATATCCTGCAGGTCTAGTCCCTCTTCTGTTATTATGGCCGCATCATCTGCATATAGCAGAGTATGCTCTCCATTTATTCTTCTGCATATTCTTTTCAGATTATAGTCCATGTACATTACAAACAGCAATGGTGACAAGACACTACCCTGTCTCACTCCCATATTTACCTCAAACCATCTCTCTCTTCTTTGATCTGCTCTTATCATATTTCTGGACCCTTGATATGTACTTTTTATTGCTCTTATAAGTTTCTGCGGTATCCCATATTCCGGCTCTTCCATGATTCTCCACAGCTTTTCTCTGTTTACTCTGTCAAAAGCTTTTTCCAGGTCTATAAATGCCACATCTGCCCTCCTATTCCATTCTATCGTTTTTTCTATTAAGGTTTTCATATAATATATTGATCCTGTTGTGTTTTTCCTGCCCCTGAAACCATACTGGTCACATTTAGCAGGGTTATTTCTCTATGATTACCACATTTCCTTCGATCTCCCTTCTTATATATAGGGCATATTATTGCTTCTCCCCACTCCGATGGTACACTCTCTCTGACCCACATTTCATTTAACAGTTCATGAATCCATCTTTCAACTCCCTCCCCTGTCTTATACAACTCCGCACTCAGCTCATCAGTTCCAGGGCTCTTCCCCCTCTTTAGCGTCTTGATTGCTGCTCTGACCTCTTCCATTGTTATTTCTTCCATCTCCTCCAAGTCTTCCTCTCGTTCCACACCTCCATCCACCTCCCCCCCTTCAACATCCTCAAAGTTCAACAACTCTTCGAAATATTCCTTCCACCTTTCCATTATCTCTCTCTCCTCAATCAAAACCTCACCATCTTTATTCATTATTATACGTGTTTCTGGTTCCTTCTTGACTCTCATTCCTCTAGCTAAGCCATATATTAGCTTTCTTGTTCCTCTCACATCTTCTTTTAGTTCCGCTCCAATATCCTTCCATGTTTGTCTTTTACTCAATTTCTTTATTTGTTCTGCATTGTTTCTAGCTTCCACGTATATTAATCTGTTTTCTTCAGTTTTCCTCCTCATCCAGAGTCTATACTTTTTGTTTTTGTTGGTTATGGCTGCCTTTACTTCGTCATTCCACCATGCCGTTCTTTTCTTCTTCCCCTTTCCCACTATCTTTATTCCCAATACTTCTCTTGCTGTACTGTCCATGTTATCCTTAAATATCTTCCACTTTTCATCCACCGTTTCTCCTGTTATTATCTCCACTTCTCTCCTTTCTTTGATAGCTTCGTCAAATCTTTCTCTTATTAATCTATCATTCAATTTTTCTGTTTTGTATCTTTCCTTCGTAAACATCCTTGGTTTCTTCCTTTCCTTCCATTTCATTATTCCTATGACCATTCTGTGGTCTGAGTCCAAAGAAACACTCGGGAGTGCTTTTACATTTGTAAATATTTTTCTTTCATTAGTTAGTATTAAATCTATCATTGATTTTTCCGTGTATCTTCCTTCTTCAGTATTCCACCTATACCAAGTCCATTTCTTGCTTTCCTCATTCTTGAACCAGGTGTTCATTATGGTTAAACCGTTTCTCATAGCGAAATCTATTAGTTATTCTCCCTCTGTGTTTCTTTCCCCAATCCCAAATGCCCCCATCACACTCTCCTCTCCCGCTCTTCTCGTTCCCACATACGAATTCAGGTCTCCCATTACTCTAATAACTTTTAATCTCACCTCATCGTTAAATCTTTCCTTTTCCTCTGCGGGTCTTCCTCGATGTGGGGCATATGTTTGGATTATACTCATGGTCTCTCTCCTCACCTTCAATTTATCGCTATCATCCTTTCATTCATCATTACTGTTTCTATCGCGTTCTTGTATAGGTCTGGTTTTACTATAATTGCGACTCCATGCCTCTTCTCCAGTGGTCTTCCCTTGTACATCAGAACATAGTCCTCATGTATCCTTCTGACACTCTCGTCCTCATATCTAGTCTCACACAGCCCCAACACATCCAGGTTTCTCTCCTTCATTATCTTCATCGTCTCCTCCTCCTTATCTCTCAACTTACTCACATTTTTTGTGGCCATTCTACAGAGTAATTCCTTTTTCCGTAGTCCATGATCAGGCCGGTTCGTCGTTCTTGAGTCTATCACATTCCGAAGCAACATATCGGGTTCTTGAGCAAGTTATTTTCTGGCAATGGCTTGCTGGACCTGTCCTGTCCTAGCCAGAGCTCCGTTAGTCGATGTGCAGAGCTCACGAAGAGGATGAAGAGTTGGGCTTTGCACCCTTATTTATATATATATATATATATATATATATATATATATATATATATAGAGAGAGATAAGTATATATATATATATATATATATATATATATATATATATATATATAGATATGGCATGTTTTTTGGTCTTATTGCATAGGGAGGAAAATATTAAAAAAAAAAAAAACCATTATTGAAAAAAATATCGAGTTTTCGACTGACCTGAGCGAATCTATACAATTACCATGTTTAATCCTCAGACAAAATTCATGTTCTCGAGTAAGGCAAATCCCATTGTGCTACGAGGGAAGCGCGGTGGTGGTGTATGCGAGAAGTTAAACTCTCAAGCACCGACCGTTTTAGTACCTATAGTAAAAAGAAAGTGCACCTCTCTTAACGCAGGGTTAGAGGGTCAAGGTATTTAGAATATAAGGGACGGTTTATTATTTATCTAGCACAAAATTTTATATATATATATATATATATATATATATATATATATATATATATATATATATAAAAATATACAAAAAAATATATATTATATAGAAATATATATATTATTATATATATATATAGATATATATATATATATATATATATATATATATATATATATATATATATATATATATATATATATATATATATATATATATATATATATATATATATATTTATATATATATCTAGTATTAGAATTATATATATATATATATATATATATATATATATATATATTAATTGCAGGTACCAGTCTATCAAACAATTTACAAAGAAGTAGCCGTTGCCTCCCCCGTTCCTAAAATCCTTTATGAAACAAAGTTCTTGAAGAATTACATAACCAAAACAGCTGTCCATCCAGTTTATAAAACAGCTTATGAGCCTCAGATTATTCCTCAAGTTGTTTACGATACCATATATCAAACAAAGTTTGTCCAAAAATACGTACCTCAGTACGTCACTCAGACCGAATTCCAACCTAAATTCGTAACACATACTGTCGATGTAACAGAAACAATTCAGGTTCCTGAACTTGTTACTGTATGTCCTGTTTATGGCGGTTACGGGAAACAAGAGGTTGCTGAATCCGGATATGGTTACTAATTAGCCTCAAGACTTAGATGAAGAAGAAGAAAAGGAAGAAGAAGAAGAAAAAGAAGAAAAAGAAGAAGAAGAAGAAGTCGTTTTGAAAACGGAAAAAATCGTTTACAAAGTTTATGCGAATTATTTAGCTCAGTCTTTATACCAAAATCCCTATATATATATATATATATATATAAATAGTGGTATATATATATATAAGGTTATTATTATATATATATATATATGTTATTATATATATATATATATATATATATAGCAGCATATATTATTGCTATATATATATATATATATATGGCAGGCAAGGTATATGCGGTATATGTTCGTTTTTAATGTTTGATCAGAAATCATTCTAATATATATGAGTATATATATATATATATATATATATATATATATATATATATATATATATATGATATATAGTTATAGCAGTGGTATATAAGAAAGAGCAGGTATATATATATATTATATATATAAGTATATATATATATATATATATATATATATGTATATATATATATATATATTAAATAGTGGTGGCTGATGTTTAAAACAATATTCATTTAAACTCTTGTACAAAAATAAATATTTTTGCCAATAAAAATTAACAAATTTCATTTTATTTCCATTTTATAATCATTGAGTAATATATATATCTATATATACATTACAGAAACAAATATTGAGTTATATATATCATAAGGTTATTATTGTTATATATATATATATATATATGTTGTTATATATATATATATATATATATATATATAATATCATTTGCGTCTTGGTAACACAGAGAGTATATTAGTGTACAACAAGAATATAATTAAGTATATCCAGTTAGCAATACTCATTTTCTTATTAACTTTAAAAAAATCATAATTCCCCATAAATACTTGGAGGGGCAGCTTTCAAACATTCCCTTTATCCACCTTTCCTTCAATCATCGCTTTGGACTAGTTTTCGCCGATGATGGGGTTGGAGCAATTGAAAACCTGACGGCTTGATCTGATTCATTGTATTCTTTCTTAATTAATTTCTGCAGCATTCGCAATTTTTATTCTAATTTCAAGTTTAAGCATTGATGAGCACCACCTCACTTTCTGCAGACCTCAGTGAGTTTCTTGTCCAAAATCTAAACTTTTGTGTTTGAGCGATCTGACAGATAGTCAGTCCTTTGTTTCTCTTTACTGTTTCCATACCGATTTTATCCAAAGTTTTATGTTTTTTTTCGAACATACGCAACTAAATTGTTTGTTCTCGCTATGCTAATTTGAATTTTCCATAACTATTCCCTTATGGGTTCTGCTTTCTCTCCATTTATATCAAAATTTAAATTTTCTGTGTATTTTTGTTCTAACTCTACTGACCATTCAAAATTCTTCGACTAAAATAATTTTAGAATGGAACATATTTTCTTGTGTTCTCTTACATTCTAACATCTTTTTAAGTGACTCAATGTTCAAGAGTACCAAAGGTACTTCTCTAATTTCCAAGATACTTATTGAACTCGCCTACTCTCCTGTAACAACCATGATCAGATTGTGCAGCTTTAAACCCGTATTTCTGATACCTGAACAATAACATCAACAAACTAGACCCTTTCCTAACTTCTTATGCTACGTCTTATTCCAGGGGTAGTCAAACTTTTAAATTGGTGTAATTGTTATCAATGAGCAATGTTCATGTACAAAAGATAAAAAAAAATGCTGCACAGAAATAAAGCAAGCTAAAATGATTTATGAGAAGTAAAAAGACACATTCGAATTTTTTTTTTTTTACATTTTAGTAATTCACTAATAATAATAAATTATGATACTAGAGTGTTTACAATAAAACATTTGAACTATGTTTAGTGCCACGTTAAATGCAATAAAGAAGTTTGTTGCAAATCTTCTTTAGGAAATGAATTAATCTTATGGTCAATTGAAAATACGAATGTGGTCATTACTATGGTTATAAATCAAACTTGATTCCATGACAACGTACGCGTTATTCGAGTACATCATGATGAAGAATAGATAAATGATGTCGACCTTATTTCTCATCAGTTTCATTTTATCTTCGATTTGGACATATATATACAAAAATTTTGTCGACATTTTCCTCTTCCATTTGAATGTATCTACGATTTGGAAGAATTTGAAATTTTTAAAATTAGTCTATATATATATATATATATATATATATAACTTTTGAAAAATATAAAAATAGCATTATTATATATATATGTATATATATATATATATATATATATATATATATATATATATATATATATATATATATTAAAAATATATATATATATATATATATATATATATATATATATATATATATATATATATTAAATATATATAATCTATTGAAATATAACAATAAGGAAAATGAAAAAAAATATTTTTTGATTATTAATTTCAAATAAAGAAATAAAAAAAAATTATACATTTGGTTGGTAAAGATAAGAAAATAAGGTAAAGCACCTGTTTTCAAATATATATATTCATGGAAACTGAGCTTTGTCCAGCAATATATAAGTTAAGGTTAAGGTTGGTGATAAAGATAGCATATATATATATATATATATGTATATATATATATATTATATATATATATATATATATATATATAAGTATATATATATATGGTATAAGTTTTAAAAGAATACGAAGAGAGTTAAGGTTGGTTATATATATATACATAAATGTTATAGCTGTGTCATATGTATCTTAAAACTGATGTTGCTGTAAAATGGAATGTTATTGTTGAATGCCGTCCAAAGCCTACTTGAAAAATTATATCCAAAAATTGCTAATAGTTAGCGAAGATTTTTGAATTTTGTAAATTAATATAAGAAAATGCAAAACACAATAATAAAATTATTGTTAATAATTATAAGGTCATGGCAGCGCTCATTTAGATCTTGTTTTCTTCAATAGCGACCTCCCATTAAATATTTTTTCTTTTTACCAAAGAATACCCTGCTGGTATACCAAAACTGATGGTAGGAAAGTCAACTGGCCTGGGAATCCATGTGTAGACTGATCTCTGGGAGGGTCCTGAACCCCCTGCCTTGGTATTTGGGTGTCGTGTTCCTGCCCCTCTACGGTGGAAACCCCCCATGTTCCCGTCGGCTCGAGCCCCTAGTGTGCCGTATGGTAAAGCAAAATCTGAACAGAAAGTCTGGTTCATTTTGCCTGATGAACCAAATAAAAATGTCTCTAATAGGGCCTTCTCTAATCATATTACTATAATTAATAAATAATAATTTTTTTATTTTTATTTCTTTTTTTTACATTTTCTTATGTGAAATTTTACCAGGATTCCAAAAAATGTATTCCTTTTCGCTGTAGCTACTGTAGTTTTTGAGATATGAATTTTTAAAATTTTTTTATTTTTTTTTTTTTTTTTTTTTTTTTTTACATTTCAGGGCAAAAAATTGGATCAGCATTCCAGCAATGTATTCCGTTTTACTGTAGCATTAATAGTTTTAAGATACATATGACGGCTATAACAGACGCTGCCATATATATATATATATATATATATATATATATATATATATATATATATATATATATATATATATATATATATATATATATATATATATATATATATATATATATATATATATATATATATATATATATATATTAATATCTTACTTTCTTAATTCTCATTCATAAATGTTTATTACTTTGTAGTAGTATTAGCCTTTCAAATGTTTTATCGGAAAGAGAACTTCTTTTCGGTGTTATAATCCCTCCTAAAGAAACAATCGTTCCACAGGCAGAGGAAGGAAGCATGTGGTGTTGTATTTAATGAAGAGTTTTTTTTTATTATTATTAACGAGTGTTTTTGCAACCCGGTGATTGACCTGTATGGATCTTTTAAAAATCCTATTACGTTCATGTCAACCGATGTTGTGGTCTTAAATGACTTAAATGCCAGCTACTTTCAAGTATTCATATAGGGGCTACTGAATTTAATATATAGCAGTTTTATATATATATATATATATAGTTGTTAAATATTGCATATATAGCAAATAGCAGCAGTATATATATATATATATATACTATATATATATATATATATATATATATATGCGTTGTTATATGTTAAAGTTATATATATATATATATATATATATATATATATATATATATATATATATATATATATAAATATATATATATATATTATTGGCATATATATATATATATATATATATATATATATATATATATATATATATATATATATATATATATATATATATATATATATATATATAACAGGTACATGAAAAATAAATATCATTTTATTAATCAGGAGACATTTTTACCCCGGAAATTAAAAAAAAAAAAAATAACGCTTTTTAAAAAATTAAAATTGTTAAAAATGTTGAAAAAATTAAATTTTTTTGAGAATTCAAAGATGACGCTTACTCCGAGTGAGCACGCAAAGGTGCCAATGTTGATTTTTTTTTTAACTAAAGAATACCCACGGGTAAACAAGAACGATGGATAGAGTCGGGGTTTCGGCCTACTGGGGACGACGGGGAATCCTCCTCTCTGTCCCTCCGTCGGCTCGAACCCCTAAAAAGGATATGCGCAAAATAACAGCTCCAAAGCGTAAAAAAATGGTATTTGGCACCTTTTGCTTTCGAGAACTAATGCATGTTTCAAGGTCAATCAAAGCGTACAATGCCAGGTGTAAGATTTTAATAATATTTAAGGTGTTATTAATAAATATTAGAATAAAATAAATTATTTGCTGAAATCATAAATGTTATTTATTTTCCTGTAGATGTTATAGTTTTCTAGTTACATGTCTGAACTCTTTGGGATGTTGGCATATATATATATATATATATATATATATATATATATATATATATATATATATATATATATATATATATATATATATTATATATATATATATTATATATATATATATATATATATTAGTAACCGGCATAGAGTATATATATAAAGTTGCTACATATATATATATATATATATATTAAATTCAGTAGCCCCTATATGAATACTTTAAAGTAGCTGGCATATGTAACAAAAGAATCCTTTGCTGAATCATGAACTTATCACACACTATTATTTCCACATATCCTGTAATTCAAATGAAATATATTTTTGCAGGACATTCAAATCACGACAAAGTAATTAATATAAAAATTTTGTTAACGCACAAATTTTATGTTGAATAAACATTTCTCTATTGTCAGTGAAAAAGATTGAGAAATTGTGGAAATATCAACTTTGCAATAAGGTTTTGATTTGTGCGTATAATATAAGTATATTGCATATATAGTTTTGTAATAAAGACAGTATGGTTAGATAACAGTTTCAGTTGAGATAAAAATTCATTATATTTAAGAGCATAACCCATCGAGTAACATCCATAACATTTTAACTACAGTTAAGAATTTGAAAACTTCTGTTGAATCATTATAGGTGCTGTATTACGTTTTGGACGTGCCTTTTACGCTGTAATCAAAATAAATATTACTTAAGTTGTATGTGGTGCGGTAACAGCAATTAAATTATTTGAGACAAAGTTATGTCTTCATAGAATCTTTTCAATCTACATATACAAGTCATTAGTCTGAAGAAAAAAAAATCATAGATACAATCTTTAGTAAAAATATATCTTGAAAAAAAAAAGATAAGATTTTTATAACTTGAACTATATATTTAAGTCCCATATATATATAATATATATTATATTCATATATAATATATATTATATAATAATATATATAATATATTATATATATATATATAATAATAGTATATATATATCAGTATAGTAATATATATATATAGATATATAATATTTTATATTATATACTATATATATTAGCTGTATATATAAGGAAATTTGGTTATTGTTTTTGTGGGAAAAAACCAAAGAATCCCGATCCGCATCCGCACCGCAACATCCGATTGCATCCTTAATCCAAATCTCTGGAAACTTTCCGTATTTGAATCCACATCCGCATTCATATCAGCTTCGCTTCCGCATCCGCATCAGCATTTAAATAGGATAAAGTTTGTATGATTTCAGGTATATATATATACAGATAATATATATATAACATATATAATATATAAATATATATAATATAAAAATATATATATATATATATATATAAAATATAATGCTTAATGATTTTCCAATCACTTTCAATAAAATTATTTTTTTTCCTTTTGAAATTTTTCTTTGTTTTATTATTTTGTAATAAAACTGTTTTTTTTTTTTTTAAATTATAATGTAATTCAAAATAATTATGTCACTTGCCGTGTTGCAAGTGAACAATTAAAATTAGCTCAGCCTGTCCTCGATTACGACGAGAAGAGTTATGCGACTTCTGGACGAGAGCAGAAAACCTTTATTTTAAAAAGATTAGTTTATTTCTATAAACTATTTGAGTATTAAAAATTATGACTTCAAAGTTATGAAGCATAATTTTTGTACAACCACTTTCCTGATGGTGAGGTTGGGAGAAAATGGAGATGTGAATACAAAGCAGAGTTAGGTCTTTCGTCCCGCATCCTTGGAAACATTTCTTCACTCATTGAAAGGCCAAAACTCGTTATATATATATATAGTAATAGTAATTATTATTATATATTATATATATAACTATACTATAGTATTTTGTATATAGCCTTGTATATTGCGTCACCCCTACCTACTCCCACTATCACCCCCACCAAAACAAAAAAAACACCACACCACACCCTACACCTCACCCTACTATCTACAAACCCACCCCACCACACTCACCCCACTACTCCACCGTCCACCCTACCCCCCTCACCACCTCACCCACCCCCACCATACCCCCCCCTACCACCCCTACCCCCCCCCCACTCCCTCACCCCACATCATATATCTCACATCACCCCATACCCCGCACTCACCCTATGTTATACATATTATATTCATATTATTATATATAAATTATATTATTTAGAATATATATATATATATATAGTATATATATATTATATTATATATATAATATAATATATATATATCTAATTTTGTTTATGATCCCGCATCCCGGATATAAAAATCTGACATCCGCATCTCACATCTGCCATCCGCGATATGTTAAAATCTCACATCCTTCACTCACATCCGATCCGCGAGATCAAAAAATTGGACATCCGATACATCACTACGATATATATATATAGATAATATATATATAATAATATATATTATATATTATAATATATATATAATATATTATATACATATAGTTTATATATATTATATTATAGTTTTTTATATTATTAGATATCAGAGGTGGGCGTTCCGCCAATTTAAGTCCGCAAATTCCGCAATTGCGACTACCCTTTTAAAGAAAAAATTTCGAATTTTGATATCGCGATAATTTGAAAAAAATGTTTGCGGATTGGCAGTAGGCGAATGCCTAAGATCATTCCCAATCTGCGATTCATCTGCGAATTCGTAATTCCGTGCAGATTCGGCAATTAGAGGACAACAACCCTAAGGTATTATTGTCTTTCAATTCCTTCAAATGTGTTGTAATAACTATTGTATCAGAAATTAGAAATTTATTAGTCTAGATATGTACAAAAATAGATATTGCAAATAGATAAATTCATGTTAACTTTGGACATCTTTGTTATATACGATATATATTATTATATTATTATAATATATATTAATTCATATTTCTATTATTATATATATAATTATATAAGTATATTATATATATTATTATATATATTTATTTATTATAGATTATTAGTATTATTATGTACCATTATTTTAATACTTTATAGTTATATATTATAAATATGTATATATATTATTATATATTTATATATTTATATATTATATTTATATATATATATATATATTTATTATAAATAATATAGTATATATATATTATATATTATATTAATATTATATTATTAATATATATAATATTTATATATAATATATATTAGTATATATATAGTATATATATTATATATATTATTTAATAGTAATATATATTTTATATTATATATATAATATATATATCATATATTATTTGAAGTATATAATATATATTATTATTAGATTTATGACTAAGAAAATTTTTGCAGCAATTTTTGAATCTCCTGTTGTCGCAAATGAATAACTTTTTTGACCAGATTACTAAAACATTATTATCTGCAGGTGCCATAAAAAAAAAAATATCTTCAAGCACCAACGACTTTCAGTATCAGTTGTTTGTGTTGAAGGAGTAGCTTTCTTTGTGTGCTGTTAGCAAATATAAAATATTTCTAATATTTTAGTAAATATCGCGTCAATATATTTATAAATATTAATTTATTAAATACTTAAAAACAATTAAAAACGTGTCAAACGTTTAGCATCACATTCAGCTAAGTTGGTGACTTAAGTTCCTTCATAGTATTAAATATACTGCTTTCAGTCTGGCCGAGAGAATGAAACATGTTCCAACACTACCAGTCAGTGTTTGGCGATCTCTGTTATAAGAAGTACGAAATGCGTAAGCCGGTAAAGAAAGAAAATCTATTTTGCAAGAAGAGAATATTTCTGCCTTCGTTTTGACGAATTGCAAATCACGAGTTTCAAATTGGTAATCTTAGAGGATTGAAATAAGGTATAGTAAAATGTGAATGTTGATGTATGACATAACAGTTTTCAATTTGCATTATATTTTTCTATTACAATTCTGGGCATGTGATGCATCTTACCCCTAGTGTATTGACTACAACATCAGTAAAGTCTGAGATCGAAGTGAAGGAAATTGTTAAAAAATATATAAACTGAAATGGTCAACATGATGGATTTTGTCAGTTCCACAGTAGAATTGGCTCCAAGCATCATATCTTGATAGATTATCTAAATGTCATTTCGTGTTAGACTTTCTTGATATCCAATTTCTTTCTAACCAAACCATACTCTCATAATGATATTCGTGTGACGAATTGATAAAACATACGATATCTTGCACGTCTATTTCCTACAAGCCAGACGGAAATGATTAACTATTCAAAATCAGGTGGCGATATGATTTTAGATTTCTGTATGCGAGTTATGTAGAGCATTCAGTTTTCTTAAAGAAACTAGTGAGCGTACCCTGTAATTAATTGGAGAAAATTACCATCTCTTCACAATGCCAGATAGAAGTTCACGTGCTTATATCTCTTATTTCGTACATTCTCCTTCCTAAAATGGATAATTTCACTTGATAACCCCGTTGCGTTTGCTTTCATCTCAAATACAGCAAGAACCCTGGTTTTCTAACCAAATGTTGAAACGCACCAGATTTCACCCGAATTGATGGATGCAATTTACGAATTAATTGTCTGCTGCAGCATGAAGGCTTGAACTCTACTGAAATGGTTGACAGATTCGTTGTAGATATACCACAGACAATATTGTGCGACGAGGGGAAAATAAATGGAAAACGTACAGAAAATGCAAAAACACAGATAAAATTATTTGAATCTGATAGCTTATTGAACTAATATCATTGATGTGCGAATGTACTTTAAGTTCAGAATTTTCATTGTCATTGGTACGTATTTTGAATTTTTTTATGAATTGTGATCGATTAATAGAGTTGTCATTTCTGTCATATGTCATATTAAAAGTTCATTGATTGTCTAATACATGCTTAAAAAAATTTTTTTTGGTCATAACCTCTAATATATATATATATATATAGTAATTATATTGATATATTTAATATAATTATTAGATAATATATAATCTATATTATATATATATATATAAATATATTTATATATATATATGAATATATATTTTATATATTTATATATATACTAAGATCTCTAAGACCAACTTTCAGGTTGGTCTTCAAGGATGGTTTTGTGCCATGTGTGTTGTGGACTATAGAACTGCCTGATGCACAGCCCTCGCCCCTCATTTCAAACTTCAGTCGTTTGAGTCTTCTGAATAGACTTGAAGAGATCATTCAGGAAGAGGGTTTATTCAGTGAGGTGCCGATAATCGTGACTCCTGGCACTGTGACAACGATGGTGCCGCCCAAGAGCAGGAGCATGGTGGTATGAAACGATCCTCTTTCCACTACATGAAGTGAGTGACAACCACCTCTGCTCCCGACCGTTACCGATGTTAGGATTAGACTATGAAAGAATGCCTTTGAGATTTGTGAAACAAGCGAAGATGAATATATGACCACCCATTGTCTGTATACCTATTCCCTCTGCAGCACAGAAGTCTGGTTGGACCTCTTTATCAATTACAATAGGTCTTCCCTTTCCCTTCCCCTCCAGCGATGCTGGAGAAATTTGTATCAGTTGGGCTCATAATGTGTTCTCATAGCCAAGAGTCATTCCTGACGATCGTAAATTTTTGAGAAGCTGGGTTTCTGAATTGAAACATATTCAACCTCTTGATTTGCAATTTAGCCTGCGTGCCAGATGACGTAAAAAGGAAGAGGTAGGAGAGAGGAGAACAACAGCAAATGATCTAACTAGTAATTCAATTAGTTTTAGTATATATAATATATATATATATAAGTATTTTATATTATATATATATATATATATACTATAAAATATATTATATCTTATTTTATCCTTATTAATTATATATATATATATATTTATATTATTAATAGTATACTAATATTTATATAATAATATATATATATATATATATAATAGTATAGAAATATATATTATATATATATATATATAATAATATATAATATATTATAAATACTATAATATATTATATAGCAACTACCCTACCATAATTGTCCGTTACTAATTATCAATTGATTTCGTTTCATATCTCTTCCTCCTCCTCCTTCTTCCAACCCTTGGCACAGCCGAGAAGCATCAGTCCTCTGGAGTAGCCTGTGAGAACGATTTTGAGGCCTGAAATGGAAAAGATGCTAGTTTCTACTCGACAAGGACGAAATCCTACCTGAGAGTGTTAACTCGAGGACTGGCGTCGGAAGACCATTGTCCCGAGAAATGGGTTTTCTAGAGTGTTCTACGGTTAAGAGTTTCTGACCAGAAGAAGAAGATGCTGGACAAACTGACAGGGCAAACCCTTTCTGGGAGTTGTTCTAGATTATATATATAATATATATAATATAGTAATATATTATAACATATATATATTTCTATATATATATAATATAATATATATTATTTAGTATAATATCTATGTTATATATTCATATTATATTTATTATCTATATATATATTATTTATAATAAGTTTCAAAGAAAAGATTTTGGAAATAATAAAAGGAGAAAACAAAATAAAAAGCTGCATACGTAGGAGAAATAAAAGAAAATGAACAGTTTGGAATTTGAGGATTAATGGGGACTGTACATGGAACCATGAATGCTCTTTGGAAGCGAAGCCGCGAAGGTTAGAATGAAAATATAGAGGAGCATGCTCAGAATAATGAATAGGGGATGGTGCTTCGTAACTGATAACGATGTGAGGGCATTGGAAAGGAATACTTCTGAAAACTGTAAAAACATTATGTACAGTAGTGAAATGAGTGACAGTGTTGTGTTGTTTGATGTTGCTAGGAAGGAATGATATTTGTTTGGGACAGAAGTCCCCGTAGATAAGGAGGAGGTAAGGTAGAGTAGACAAGTGTGAAGAATGTAAATCTCAGGTAAGATGAAATTTGCTTGGTGAAGATGAGCAAGACGGGATTTGAGATAGGTGATTGAAAGATTGGAAAATTGTGCAACAAAGCGTTTATGGAGGGTATAGTTCGAGGGAATGAAGAGGACAGCAATAGTACCCTTATATGATAAGGGGAAGGAGATAAGGGTAAAGCCGTAGAATTGATAGGGGAATTCGTGAATTGAAGTGTTGTACGGACAGATTATAAGCTGGTATTTTGGTCGAAAGAGTGCGTCCGAATGCGACAGGACCTGATTGGAAAGAACAATGGTGCCTTAGGAGATTGTAAGGAGTGTGGATCAAATATTTTACTATTTACAACAAATGATTGAGAACTAGGGAGAGAAGGTAAAGTTGTATTTAGGTTTTATGATTTTGCACACGCTAAATATGGTTGAAGATCTATGGCAGGTTTTTAGTGTTTATATGTTTGTGGGTAGGCTTCTGATAATGCAATCAAAGGAATGTATGGGATAGCGGAAGGCGTGTACAAGAATATAAGTGAATTGGTTTCAACTATAATAGCGGAGTCGAGCAGGGATGGCTATTGTCTCCTGGTTATTCATTTGTAAATATGATTTTGGGTTTATGAAAGAATCTAGAGTTTTTTGGTGCAGTAGATGGTTTTAGACTATGAGTGGTATGAATGGATAAGAGTGAAGTGTGCAGCACTCTATATTAGTCGGATGATTTTGCATTGTGTGGTGAATTCTTCGAAAAGAAGTTTAAAAGATGTATTACTCAATACGAAAGGTGTGAGTAAAGACTGTGAGTGGAATAAGAGGAAGGTTATGGTTGTGAAGTGAGGTACCATTTTTCTCGTGTGAAGTTACGTTGAAGGGTGCAACTGAAACAAGTGCTGAGGTTAAATATTAGATATATGTTGGATGATAACGGAACAAATGATGCAGAGTGTAGCTAGGAAAGTTGTGAATGGCATGGGGGGAAGTGGCTGTGCTATATTATAATCATTGTTGATTAAGGGCCTTATAGTCTGTATGACTTTTTCTTGAGCATGGATAGTATGTTACCTATAATTAAAACTGTATAGATGAGAATATGTCTGATAAAAGGAGTTAAGTTGATCTGAAGTAAAATAGTTGTTGATGACAATCTTAGGGCGTGTTAGGTGTGAGAAATTGATAAATGAGGAATGAACGTATTAGAGAGTTTGTTTGGTGTGAAGAAAGGATAATGAGGAATAATGAAAGTAACGCTGAGATGGCTTGGGTCTTTGGAAAGGAATGGATGACAATGAGGTTGGTTAAGAGATGTACAAGTGTGTGTGTTGGGAATCGACACGTCTGGTAAGACCGATACAAACAAAGTTGACTCTAATTCATAAAGGAATCCTGAGGAGAAAAATTAACAGTTTGACAGAGGCGAAAGAAAGGTGCATAATAGAGTGAATACGGGGTTTTCGTAATAGGTATGGTTGTGCCACCTGGTCAAGATAACCCCTACACTGACGAGATTATTACGTTATTATTATTATTATTTCATAATATTCTAGTTATTTTTATTAACCTTTTGTTTTATTAAACATTCAAAATAGTAACATTTCTAAAACATTTTATGTTAAAGTAAAAAAAAATTCCGAAATTTGAAATTTGATTTGATATATTTACTATTTATTCATATGATATTTTTTTTTTTATGAAATTTTCAGAGTAATATTTGACGAGCTGCGCAACTTTTATTTTGGGAAATTTCTGATATAGTCTAATATTTGACCAC
>JABUQX010033443.1:47500-52500 GCA_015478945.1 Trachelipus rathkii
ATGCTCTCCATAAACATTTTTATACAAATTCCAAATCCAATCAATCACTATCTCGCCTCCGTGCTTTTGATCATTTCACCGGTAATTTCATCTATACCTGCAGATTTACCATTCTTCAACTTTCTCGCTCTACATTACCTCCTCCTTACTAATGACCTCATGCCCAAAATACCTATTCCTTGCACCATCAAACCCACACACATTCACTATCACCTCTTCATTACTGCCAATGTTATGCAGATTTTCGAAGTGTTCCCACCACACTCTAGTCACATTCATCTCATCAGTTACGAAAGCACCATCCCTATTCATTATTCTATGCAGATTCCCCTTATTCCTTTTATATATATATATATATATATATATATATATATATATATATATATATATATATATATATATATATATATATATATATATATATATATATATATATATATATATATATATATATATCGTTTATATATATATATATATATATATATATATATATATATATATATATATATATATATATTGTTTTTATTTTTTTAAAAAATAGTTCCGTTAGTAACATTCAAAGAAAGTCGAACAAAATGTAACGGACTAAAAAGTAACGGAGAAAAAATAACGGAACTTATTCGGAGCGTTACATGAAAGAAAAAGTAACGAGTCCGTTACTCCGTTACTCAAAAAACTAGTTCCGTTAGTAACGGAGTAACGGATCGTGCCCACCTCTGTATATATATATATATATATATATATATATATATATATATATATATATATATACTGTATATATATATATATATATATATATATATATATATATATATATGTTTGAGTTATATATAGAAGTAGGGAAAGATGGGGAGGAGAGTGGTAATTAGGGTGGGGTGTATGAATGTGAGAGGGGTAAATGAGGATTTGAAAAGGGAGGAAGTGGGGTTGATGTGTGAGGAAAAAAGGTTGGATGTGTTAGGGATAACAGAAACTAAGTTGAAGGGAAAGAGGGAGATAGATTTCGGAAAATACAAAGGTATGGTATCGGGGGTGAGCGAGAGAGTGAGGGCGAGGGAAGGGGTGGGAATAGTTATGAGGGAAGAGATGTGGGACAAGGTGAGGGTGTGTAGACAGGTTAGTTCTAGGATAATGTGGGTAAAAGTGAAATTCGGGGGGGAAATGTGGGTCTTTATATGTGCATATGCACCAGTGAATGGAGCGAGAGAGGAGGAGAGAGAAAGATTTTGGGGAGAATTGAATGAGTGTTGGGAAAGTTTCGGGGTAAATGAAAAAATTTGTTTACTGGGAGATTTGAATGCAGGAGTGGGAAGGGAGGAGGTAGGAAGAATAATAGGTCCTTTTGGGGTTGGGGAGAGGAATGATAATGGAGAAAGCCTGATAGAGTTATGTGTCGAAAGAAGAATGATAGTAGGGAATACTTGGTTTAAAAAAAATGATAATCATAAGTATACATGGAAGAGTGAGATAACGGGGGGGAAGGCGATACTAGATTATGTGTGTGTAAATGGGAAGGATAGAGGTAGATTATTAGATGTAAATGTATTTAGAGGGGCGGGGAGGGGGATATCGGATCACTATTTGGTAATTGCCAGGATAAGGGTGGGAGGAGAGGTGACGGTTAGGGAAAGGGGAGAAAAGAGGAGAGTGGAAGTGATAAAGGTGGAAAAATTGGAGGAGATAGTGTGTAAGAGGGAGTTTGGGAGAGGTATGGAGGACAAGTGGAGAAACGTGAGAGGGATGGGAATTGGGGAGGTGGAAGGGGAGTGGAAGAGATTTAGAGAGGCAGTATGTGGAGAGGCTAGAAGGGTATGTGGAGTAAAAAGGGTGGGTGCAAGCAGAAGGAAAGGGAGTGAATGGTGGAGTGAGGAGGTGAAGGAGGTGGTGAAAAGGAAAAAGGAGGCTTATGTGAAATGGTTGGGAAGTAGGGGAGAGAGAAGATAGCTGGGAGGAATATAGAAGGGTTAGAGTGGAAGCAAAGAGGGCGGTGGAGAGGGCGAAGAGAAGAGCAAAAGAGGATTGGTGTAGAAAAGTGACGGAAAATTTTGAATCAGGGAATAAGATGTTCTGGAAAGAGGTTAATAAAAAAAAGGAAGAAGAAGGAGGGGTTGGGGGAGAGGATTAAGGGAGGAGATGGGGAGTGGATAGGAGGAGAGGATAGGGTGAGGAAGAGGTGGGGGGAGTATTTTAGTGGACTATTGAATGAAGGGGGTGGGGTAGGGGAGGAAGATATGCAAGAGGTGAGGATGGGAAATCAAGTGTGGGGAGGGAGGGGGAGGATGAAATACAAATGGAGGAAATTATTAGGGCCATGAATAAAGGAAAAAAAAGGGAAGTCCGCTGGTCTGGATGGTGTGAGAATGGAAATGTTGCAGAAGGGAGGTATAGGGGTGGAGGAATGGCTGCATAGGTTATATAACATATGTTGGAGGAGTGGTGAGGTACCACAGGATTGGATGGATGGTTGTTTGGTTCCCCTGTATAAGGGGAAAGGGGATAGGATGGAATGTGGAAATTATAGAGGTATTTGTCTTCTAAGTGTGGTAGGGAAAGTGTACGGAAGAATACTGATTGAGAGAGTAAGAGGTTTAACGGAGGGGAGAATGGGGGAAGAACAAGGAGGATTTAGGGAGGGAAGAGGGTGTGTGGACCAAGTGTTTACACTAAAGATGCTTGGTGGAGAATAGTATAGAGAGGAATGGGAAAGAGGATGGGTGTATTTTAGATTTAGAGAAAGCATATGATAGAGTGAATAGGGGACATGTGGAGGGTGTTGGAGGAAAATGGGGTGGGGGGTAATTTAGGGAAAGGTATCAGGGCTTTTTATAGGAATAGTAGAATGTGTGTGAGAGTGTTAGGAGGGGAGAGTGAGATGTTTGGGACGATGTGTGGATTGAGGCAGGGGTGTGTAATGTCGCCGTGGCTATTCAATTTGTTTATGGAGAGTGTTTGCAGAGGAATGGTGAGGGAGGGGAGGGGGGTGGAATTGACGAATGGGAATGATAGTAGGGAAGTGAACATGATACTGTTTGCGGATGATACTGCCCTAGTGGCGAAGAGCGCGGAAGGGCTGAGGTATTTGGTGAGGGAGTTTGAGAGAATGTGTGGACAAAAGGGGCTTAAAATAAATCCAGGTAAGAGTAAAGTGTTAGTGTTTGAGGAGGAAGAAAGAGAGGAGGGGGAGGAGTTAGAGGTAAGAGTAGGGGGTGTAGTATTGGAAGAAGTAAAGATTTTTAGATATTTAGGGATGGAGTTGGGTAAGGGGGGAGGGATGAAGGAGGAGATAGAACATAGAATAGGTGAAGGAATGAGGGCTTTGAGTGGTCTGAGAGAAATATGGAAAGGGGGGGATCTATCACAGAAAGTTAAGATAAGTATGTTTGAAAAAATCTGTGTACCAGCGGTGATGTATGGGTGTGAAACGTGGGGGTTGAATGCCAGGTCTAGGAAAAAGTTGGAAGTATTTGAGATGAAGGGGTTGAGAGCGGTTTGTGGGGTTAGCAGAAGGGAGAGGATTAGGAATAGTGTGGTGAGGGAGAGGTGTGATTGGAGGAATGGTCTGGTGGGAAGAGCGGAGAAAGGAATGTTAAGATGGTATGGGCATTTAGTGAGAATGGAGGAGCAGAGAGTGGTTAGAAGAGTTTGGGAGGCGGAGGGGATAGGAAGGAGAGGAAGGGGGAGACCAAGAAGGAGGTGGATGGATGGAATAAAGGAGATGTTGGAGGAGGGAGGGATGGGGGAGGAAGAGGGTATGATGTTGGCGAGGGATAGAGGGGGGTGGGTGAGGGCGAGATGAGGAGAGGTGTGAATGAGGGAGGCTGTACGCACCACTACCCCGCTCAAGCGGGACAAAAGTGTTTGTACAATAATAATAATAATAATAATAATATATATATATATATATATATATATATATATATATATATATATATATATATATATATACATACACTTTACTATATAATAAAAAATATATAGATATATATATATATATATATATATATATATATATATATATATATATGTGGGTGGGTGTGCCTGTGTTTGTGTGTGTGTATATTTGTGTAGGTAGTGTGTGTATTATCGAAATTTAAAAACGAAATGTTTAAAATTTTTTGGATGTTACATTCGTTTCATTTCTATTTATAGTTTAAAAAGTATTGTTGGAAATCATAATTCTATTTATCACATCAAACTTTTAGGAAATAATTAAAAAAAATGTGATTGACGACAGTGAGTACAAAACTACGGTATATATATATATATATATATATATATATATATATATATATATATATATATATATTTATATATATATATATATATATATATATATATATATAAAAATATAGTACTATATATATATATATATATATATATATATATAAATATATAATATATATATATATATATATATATATATATATATATATATATATATATATATATATATATATATATATATATATATATATATATATATATATATATATATATATATATATATATATTTTACTGAATATTTGTATGACTTTGGTTGAGGTTTAATCTGTGTTTGTAGTATTGTAAGTTTGGTGGTGGCCGCATCATAATTTGGCCAAGGAAGACTGGCTAATTCTTGGTAGGGAGTTGAATTCTGGTGCTATTTCTGGTTTATGTTTGTTTGTGTTGTTTGGCGGTCTGCGTAATAGGTAGTATAGTATTGCGCCTTGGGGTACTCCGTTATTGATGTTTACTGTTCTGGATTTTGTATTGTTTGTTTGTATTTGTGCTGTTCTTCCTGATAGGAAATTGGAAATCCATTTCTTTAGGTTGGTGGTGTTCTTTGTTAATATGGATTAAGTTATGTTTAGGTACTGTATCAAAGGCTTTGTTAATGTCGATTGTTTTGTGAGTGGGTTTTGAGTTTAGGCCGTTGATTGTGGGTTGAATGATGTTTATGAGTGCGGTTGTGGTTGAATGGTTTTGTTTGAAGCCGTGTTGGAATTTGTGTTTGGTGA
>JABUQX010033443.1:62500-97958 GCA_015478945.1 Trachelipus rathkii
AAAATAAAACTATATTACTGTAACTGTAATCTCGTAACATGAAGCAGTGTTGATAAACCAAAGAGCGAAGACTTCAATCAATGGTCTTTTTTTCAATAAAATAGTCTTTTTTCAATGATAGTTTTTTTCAATAAAATAGTCTTTTTTTTCAATAAAGTTCACACCTCACGAGCATAGCCCTATTCAAGTAGGGGAACTTCTTTAGGTAATTTCTACCTAGGATCCGGACTAGGGATCTAAGTCGGGCCCTTGGTATGCGACTCTGACGTTCTACCGACTGAGCCACGATATGAATTAAAAAAGAAAAAGCAAACAACGAGTGATGCTTATCCTTTCGAAGATTAAAAATAAATGAAGAAAAGAATATTATTTCGTAGCTCTATTCCTAGTTTGTCTTACAATCAATATTCGTTTATCGGTTCAAGCATATAGCAAAATGGAAAAACAAATTAACTATGCAGTGAAAATGTAGAGAAGTGCGATCTCTAAGAGACGGAATCGCGAGCGTTATAAATGGCGTCAAACGGGCATTAACGGGAAACGATGCATTATGACGCTCTAGTGTGCTCCAGCACTGGGCATGCAGTTTGAAACGGCTCAGCTATATAGATTAATTTCTAAAAACTACATAAGATCATTATGACTATTCAGAAATAAAGCTTCACTTGATTGCACTATCGTAATTTTGATATTCAGAAACTTCGAAAGAAACTTGTTTATTTGGTTCAAAAATTACGGCTGAAAATTACGCAACTTTTATGTCCAATAATTTATTAGTGTTGATGTGGAGGGGGGGGGCTTGGTAATTTGGTTTCAGCTCTGAAAGCAATAATTGGCCCCGGTCGTTAATAACTATAATAATAGACGTGAGACCTCGAGCCCTACTTAAAAATGGACAATAAAAATTCCTTGATTTTGGCTAAATATTTTATGGTAAATGGCGAAGTGGCGCGGTAAGCTTTTCGTGTGCGTGAGTCCTAAACGTCCTGCGGCCGGGGTGTAGTCTCATAGATCCTAGTGTGTGTGCTTTTTGTTATTTCTCCACCGTTTCCTGTTTTGAAACAGCTGTGTTCCTTATTCCATATTTTTAGATTCAAACTTACTACTTATAAAGTTTAATTGTATCTGAAATTTGTACTGTTGCAAAGGGATCTTGAATTGCTCATATTACAGTTTAAGACCTTAGTATTCCTACCACTTATGCTTCTTACTCTAAATGCCACCAATGCATCACAATTGTTTACTGACTATCTTATTGCACTTGAGTTAGAATTATGATCTTTTTTATCATTACATTATATATTTAATTCTATCTATTGGCACGATAATTACCACCACACAATCAATACACAGCGTATTAATATACCCCATTTTTATTCTTATTTCTCGCATTCTTACTCAACGCCTCTTGACTTATCGACAAACAGAATTATCTCAGTTTGTTTTCCCAGATTCCAAGACGTTGTAAACTTACTTCAGTATTAGCTAGAAAATAATTTCTATAATCTTCCAATAATTTCATCAATTAATAAAACAAAAAAGCCAAACAAGAAGACCAATTTCTCTAAAGCCATCCTGTCATTTGTTAGACTGTTGTAATACAAATAATGAATATAATCTAGTAATATGTGTACAGGTGGAGATCACTATACTGGATTTCAGACGCTCTAAATTCATATTTTGCATTCTCAACGTGTAAAATTTGATTTTAGAACAGTAACGACATCTTTAAATGATAACCTTAAATTTAACATGGTTCATTTTTCACTAAAACAGTCCCCCATATGATATCTCAGAAAATAATAACAAATAAAATAAATAACGCTATGCAATTATATATAAAATACTATCCCGAGGAACAACTACTCGATAAATCTACATTCCGCCTGTTGGTATCTTGTGTGCTAAAACCAGGGTTCATTATATAATTGAGACAGTTCTAATAATTACATCCTCTCACTCAATCCTTTTGGAACTATAGTACTCACTCCTAAAATACTTCAGCTTCCATATCAACCTGCTAATTTTACCATTCTTCAACCTTCCCACTCTACCTAATTATACAGTATAGCTATATATATATATATCAAATTTCTTCTTACATAGACAGTACCATGGAAACCCACATACGCTCAAAAACGTTATTCATATTATCTAGGCAAATGTTCGGCAGATTTTTAAAGTGTGTTCCCTCTCACATCTCTCCTCCGCATCTATTTCATTCATAATCACTGACTATAGTATCATTCATACCCATTCTATAAAAATTCCCATTACTCTCCTTCTTAACATTTTCGTACATCCTTCTAAAACCTCTTCCTATTCTCTTGAAAGCTATTCATTTCCCTCCTTCTCAAGTTTTCATGTTAATTCCATCTTTTTTTTTTATTTTTTTAATTTTTTTTTTTCCTCATAGTGAGGCAACTTTTAGTCTTTCCTTTTTTTCCTCCTTATCAAAATTCTCCATATCCCCTTTCTTTTGAAATCTCATCCTTAGTTTTTAACACATTCAACCAGGCCTCCTTTTAACTTTAAAACATCATCCCTTCATTCCCCACTCACTATTAAGTATTAACATTCCTACTTCACCTAATTTAGCACACCCATACTAATTTTCTCATTGCACTAGTAACGAAATGTTCCTTAATAAGATACAGATTCATTTAGCTGAATAAGTTGATAACAGTTCATATCATAATATATGGAACAAATTTTGTAAAGTAAGCCTGTATATCTGACCGTGAGATGTATCGTGCGTCTGTTGCATAGATCTGAACACGGTGTGTGATATACGGGTGAATTCTAATTTGGGAAACGTAAGTTCTCACGTGAAATCGTACATAACAATAATTGCAATTTAGAAGTTCTGTTTTTTTTTTTGTAAAAATACTAGGCATTGGTATTTATGACGCATTAAATTTTATGCTTCACTAATATGTATTGAAACGGTAAAAATTCTTTGGGACATATATATATATTTATTAATTTAAATATTTAGTATAATAATAAATAATTAATAAGATTAATAAATATAATAATTCAATTAATAATATATAATATAATACATAACTTTTTTATTCAATTAATTCATCATTCAAATTTATTTTAATCCCATCTAAATTGTAGGTTATATAGAACATATTACATTTTGTTTTAATTTTTTTTTCGTCTTTTTGTTTTTTGTTATTGATTTTTGAGTTAGTTCTTTTCTAGAGTACACATGTGTTCTCTCCATATATATATATATGTGTGCTGCAAGTATTGAAACGTGAGTAAAGCTTATTCCGGATGATTCAAATGACACCTGATTCTATGGCTACAGCGTTATCCGCCGGATATGAATTAATGCGAGATGCTAGTTGTGGAATAATTTTTTATTTTTTATTTTTTTTTTTTTTTGCAATTATTTTTAATCGATTCTTGCTGGTTTTCTCGGTGAGAGTATTGATGTAATAAAATATAAAATTTATTTTTATTCTCAATATTATATATCCTCTAACCATTTTAGGTCGGGTCTCGAAGCCGACAGGGGAGCAGAGTGGGGGTCCCCCCGTCGTTCGTTCCTCACACCGGGTAAAGCTAGAAGACTAAACCTTGACTCACCTGCCATCTTTATGCGGTTTATAACCTAAATGGTATTTCATCTACCTTTATGATTTACTATAATAAATTAAAATAAATACAATAATTTTATCTTATATCCGGCTTACATCTTACTTTGGTATTTATTTAAGTTAAACTAGAATACGTATAGAAATGGTATTATATAACTCAATTATTATTTATATTCATTATCTAGCAATAAAGTATCTTGGTGACAGTGGACCTGTCAAGTGGAGCCGGTTCATTACTTAGTGGTAAGTACGGACGCCGTCACTGGTTTATATAATAATATATATTTACCGGTGGATATTATCGTACGGGGGGTGGAACTTATAATCGTACCCCTTGCACTTATATATATAATCTCTAAATGTATTGCATCCTCCCGTCAGCATTACGTAAAGCCTAATAAACCTATTTAATAACGTATGGGTAGCTTTTATTTAATATTTTTTTTTTTTTTTATAATTAATTTCTACTCGACATTAAAATGATAAAATATATATATATATAATATAATAATATATAATATTATTATTAATATTAATTAATAATATATATATATCATATATTATAATATATAATATATATATATATAATATATAATTTGAGTATTTTTTAGCTATTTACAAAGAATTTATCGTAAAAATCCTTAACTGAAACTCGTACTAGAGAAATACCGGATATGATATATTTATTAGGAATCCGCCATATGATAAAATACGTAACGGAAAAATATGTAAAAGAAAAAAAAATACCCATATCCATTTTTAATAGGGGGCTCATCGAGTATGACTATAGGGAATAAGTAGGAGGGATATCGAAGTATTCCCGCGTATATTAATATACCTACCGTTGGTATAATCATGGATGAATATAGGACCGAGAGAACTCCTGATAATAACTCTTTGACATCTGTGGCGGTTTACTTCATTGGTATTCCTTAGTTATATTAAAATAAATTAAAAAAATATTTACATGCTCATACGAGTATAATCGAAACAACTAGGACTAATATATACATTTAACCCAATATAACTTTATTATTAATATATATACATAATATTTAATATAAATAATATAATTTTTTTATAAAACTATTATCATTATTTGTTATTTTGTAGTAATTTATCTATGAAATTTTAAGTGATAAAGGATTATATGTGCCAAAGACTCTAGTTTTCTTTTAAGCAATAAATATATCAATATTATAATTAATAATTTTGATATTTTTATTTATAATTATTTCATATTGTACTATTTTTAGCAAATATTATCTATAATATTTACATTTTGTCTATTGATAATGATATACAATACGAATAAAAAAATATTCTAGAAGTCATTATAAAATCATATGAAGCTAATATACGTACAGTTACGATTAGAAATATTCGCTTTATTAATGAAAACTTTTTATTATAATCTATTCTATTTTTTTTATGATTAAAATATATATACATTTCCGGTAATAATTTTCATACGCTGAGATGCGATAATATGTTGATTTTAGTATTTTAGAATATATGTATAATATATTCGCTATCTACATTAAATATTAATAACTTTGCAGTTTGATTAATATTGAAGCAGGCTGAGGCCTATCCATGTAGGTTTCACCACATTGACCATATCTACTTAATTTAAGATGATAAAAATATCGTTGAATTGGCATATATACTATACCCCACACCCCACCGCATCCATCACGCCAAGCAAGACGCACCGAAGTGACGACAACAGCACACGCAAGAAAATAATACACAACAAACCCACACAAGCCAAACTTTTAACTCGTTACTAACAGTAGTTTCTACAAATTTGCCTATATATAGTATATATACTATATATAATATTAATATCAATCATAATACAACCCCAATTCCATTCAAAAGCATACCACTAACACAATATATATATATATATATATCAGGATCACACCTAAAATGTTCTAAATAGATACTATATATATTAATAAATATAATATTAATATAAATATACTATATTAATATATATTTTTCATATAATAGCTAAATAATATTTTATTATATTTATCCAAATATTTAATATAATATATATATAATAAATCAATATTTTATAATATTTATACTAATATAATAATTAATATTATAATATATCTATATATTATATATTTTATATTAATACTTATAAATATATCCATCTATATATATTATATTAGGTTATATACTTAATTAATCAAGGTTAAAGAAATAATTTTACATCTCACTCCAGATTTTTTAATGTGGATATGGACGCTAAAATAACACATGATCAGGAGTAATGGGTAAGTATTGAATATATCAAATATAAGAATGAGTTAAATTTTAATTAGAATTCAGAAGTTATGATTAACCTTAATGAGAAACGTTTTCAAATTATTATCTATGATCGAAAACATCAATTTGGTATTAAGTAGATTCTTTCACATATTCACTCTTTTCACTCTGATGTTATCCTCATTATTGATTATTACACTCTTATTATTTTTATGTATCTGAAAGGTATTCTATATGAGCATTTATGTCTTTATACATCTATTGGAGTATCTATTCTTAAATATGTATAGTGAAATTAATTATATGGATGAACAGGATTATTATTGTAAATATTTTGATTTCAAAGAAGGCTCCGAGTGCGGATAGTGTTCTATAGTGGAGTTAGAGGTGACGCCAATTCACTCCACCATCTGTGTGGAGCTGTAGCCGCTCACGGGTGTGGGTCTGATCCACAACTTAATATTGAAATAAATCGCTTGCTGGGATGAATGCGAATTACGTCTTGAATGTGTGAAGGTAAGTTGAACCAGACCCGCAAGGTGTCTGATCAAGTTGCCGAAACCAACAGACAAAACCGAAGGTTTGTCTGTGTTTGTCTGTCATTGATTTGTATTATTATTATTATTATTTATTATTATTATTCAATTATTATTATATTCGATTCTCGAAGAGAATCGAATCCGGAGTCGAAAAACGATCCTGTAAGGGATCGTTTTTTTACGCACTCTGACTCCGACTCCGACTCCGATCTGCCCTGATATTTTTCGTGATGATCTCAGCATTTGACTCGTTCCGTACTCTTATTGGTGGCTCTCACGTTCTCAGTACATTGATGAAGTCTCGATGTCACTTTCTTATCTGAGCTAGCCTGGTTGCCAGTCTGAGTTCTTGTACTCGTTATTCGTACTTTACTAGTCACAGGCTCACGGCTCCGAAGTGATTTAAGAATGTATGGGTAACACGTAGCATGAGGTAAAATTTGTAAAACGCTCGTAAAGTCTGTAATGCATTTCTTAGTTGACAACAGGTTAATATTACTATTCAACATATTAATTGTAGATAAATACACTACGGCAAATCTCTCATACAAATTATTCCACAACGCTATTAATTGCAAGGAATTCTATCCTTCACACATAAATTCAACTATGGTAATTGTCTCTTAACTCTTTAGGAAATTTTCATCTCTTTCACAATAACATTGAATCCTAAGTTAATTCTCAAGCACACGGAACCCTTTATCTATCATATAACTATATAGATTACGTTTTCCAACATCTCTTTAAATATCCATTTAAGACTCAAAATTCATTATAAACCCTTATCTATTCACTGCCAGCGAAGAGGATGAGATTAAGTAAAAGCAGAAAGATGCACAGATCGATAAGAGATGAGAAGATAATAGTAAAAAAGAGTATGTTTGTTAGTTTTGTTCAAGTACAGTATTAGTTAAATATTAAATCTTAAAAAAAAATATAAGAATTCGGAGATAGAACTGAGATAAACATTTCATTTTGTTTGCCCTGAAAGAAGAAATCAGAGAGAACATGAAGCAATTAGTAGATATTAAAGAACCTTCGAACATACATACCATTTGCCAACGAATTTTTAAATCAAAGTCATCTAAGCAAAGATGCTACATGTAAGCTTCTACATCCTAATCAGACGCAGTCAAATATGTATTAGCCGACCAAGTTACCTTTACGTGCACCTTAAAAATATTAGCAAGCCAGACATGTTCTGTTGATACGCCGACCTTCAGCAGATCACGAGCAACAATGCAGTAGGCATCCTCAGTAAAAATTGTACATGCATCCATAATGTACACGATATACTTGCATTACACGAATGTAGAGAGACGAAGATTATTGAAGAATATTAGTAAAAGTACAGTAACTGAGGATAGAAGAGGTAGTAGACACGTAAGACAATGAATGTATAGAGCACAAGAAAGATAAGTTAAATTCAAGAAGAAAGAACGATGGAAATAGAAGAACATTATTGTTAAATGATATGAGAGAAGTGACAGAAGTAAGAGAATGAAGTTCAAAAACCGTTTCTACAGATTGGATGAGTGGACTTGTTAAACTAAAGGTCGTTTAGACACGAGTTATAAGGATATATTTTTATGCTATTTTGTTATCTATTATTAGAACAGTTTATATCTTATAAATAATTCACTATGATATGATTATTAAATTATTTTTCAGAATATGTACCATTGTATCATATTAACTTCTCAATACTTTGATAGATCTCCATGTTTTGGATTGCAGGATGAATATTTTTGTTTGGACTTATTCAATTGATTAATTCATTAAATAAATTGGACTATATATTCTAAATTATTATGTAAATAGTATGATCATTGTAGTAGTTAAGGTAGTAAGTCGTTATGTGATTTTATGCTGGACATTTGGGCCTTTTTTTGTTCTGTCCCCAAGACTTTGAGGAGGTTTAAGCATTGGGTGGGTCGTTTGACATAAGATTCTGTTGGGGAAGGATGTAGTTCTTTAGTTAGAATGATCGAGATTGACCGTCATGGGTTGAGAGGGGACCCATATGACTACAAAGCTCGACCGACAAAGGAAGAGTCGCTAAAAGATGTCGAAGTGCTCTTTTCGTAAGTCCTGGGCCTAAAAATTTGGTTGAGAGGATTCAGCGTTGGACATTTGGTCATTAAGAGTACCTTGGTAATGTGAATCCCTTGTCGCTGAAGATTATCAATCCGGCCACCCTAGGTGCTGGGCCACTTAGCTACGCGCCGTGCTTATTAGTTGGTAGATAAACACTTGGTTCAGCGTTATAACCAACAATGTGATCGGTGTCCCTTATAGGTTTTTTAGAAAAGATGCTGGAGCAGTTTCCGAAAATGTATGATGTGTTATTCGAATAGCCCGCGGGATGTTAGGGTGTCTAGGACGCCTCAATTAGGGGGGTCTCGGTCTGAAAAAAAGAGCAGAAGTCGCAAAACACAAGGAGGATGAAGAAGGATGAAAGATGAAATAAAGAGGGAATAGAATGAAAAGAGGGTCTGACTCCGAGGAGCAGGAGTTGACAGCTGCACCCCGGTTGTGGCTCGATGCGGTTGCGAGTAATTAAATAATTCGTATAAGAACAATGATGTTGTCCTTATATATGTATCGGGTCTGTAGATTTCGAAATATCGGTTTCAGAACCATGAAGAAGATATAAATACATAAATAATAAATAATAAAAATTATAAAGTAACAGAACTCAATTTTGGGATCTTCTTTCTTTTTCTGTTTTATAACTTACAGAAATGTACTTACCGTTTTTACCCATACCCTACAAGCAGTAAATCACTAAATCAAACCACGCATCATTCACACCATAGATTACCAACCCTCCCTCCTACCAGGCATATCGGTTCAGCTCTGTGATCTAATTTGATCCGCTAGGTCATTTGATTAAGGTCACTCTCTTTGGAGGGCTACTCCATGTGTTTTGTGGAGTAACTAAACATAAGACCACAAGACCGATATTCTATCCATACAAAGACCTCGACAACATCTGCAGACGTAACCAAGTCTTCTCTCATATTGTTAAATAAAGCGCTCAACGAATATAGCCATCAATCTGAAACTACTCGAACTCTCACCCACAGGCGATGATAAACTTAGTGACTTCCTCATCTTAAAATATTGAAATTGGTATTACCAATGGTTAACATTAACATATTTTATGCCAGCATGCACCTGCGCTCATACTTTGCTAACCATACAAATTAAGTATCTTAGCTAATCCTCTCAGAAATACAGTTTCCTCTTCTAAACAACGTACTTATTCACAAAACTTTGTCAAGCATGCAAGATTCCTCCTCTTTTAACTTATCTTAAACAATGTTTTTGGAGATACTTCTTACATTCCACAATAGAGCTAATAATGAATCTGAAAAATTTTAATCCCCACATACACCATACTTGACGTCGCGTCACTCTATCACTTCCCGACATATGAGCATATTACCTCGACTTACAGACCTAAAAGATGTCCTTCACAATATTAATTCAATAATTAGCCATTCAACCATACATTAAAGCCTTTCACAATGAGAATCAGAATAAAACTATTGTACACTCAGGACAAATAGTACCTTGTTTAAGTGCCCTTAATCTTATATAGCCAAGATATAGATCCTGCCTAACATTAACAAGATTCACACTCACTGTCCATCGAGCTGCACTCACTCCACTCATCATGCCATTTAATGCCATATCTACTGGTAGAGAAAAACTTAAAAGTCATGGAAAGAAGTTTTTTCATAAATAACCTTTCACTTCATATGGTTATTGATGAAAACTTCCTCCACTTCCATAAACCAAGAGATCTTGAACATCATTCGAAATGCTTGCTATGAGTCATTGATGCTATAAGGTTCCAACCCCTCGAACTCGCTTTATCTTATTTTTTGATACTACTATTCTCCATAGTTCTAATTTTAACAGTCTTGGTAAATAGAACTATTTGTTACTAGGCATCAGCGTATGAGGGTTGGAATCGAATTTCCTTTTGACGATTGATCAGTCACCTGTCCTGGAAATACCTTTTCTTCACACTATGTAAAGGGTCCTCGTAAAGAGGACAATTCCGTAGGAGCAGAATGAGAGGTCATGCATACACCACACAACGAAAAATGCTCCTGATACTCAGACTTAAGACATAATCATCTGGATTATGTAACGTATTTTACACTATCCTGCTCTAAAAGGTAACGAGATTCCTTCTTTTTCTGGAGAGCCAATTATTCTCCCACCTAACATGACCCTAAGAAAGGTATTAAGATTCCACAAGCATTTATTAAACACACTTTGAAAAACACAGTATGTCCTACCCGATAAATACGACTTTGTATGTTACCAAACACAATCAAGTTCGCCGCTGAGTGCTGTTGCACAAATAATTAATCGATTTAGAAACACCAGGTTAAGCAACCTATACAACAAACCACAAACACAACATCAAATGTAACCACAAACCATAGTCGGTCTGTAGCTCTCCACTCTATCAAGACTTAAGCTCGCACCCTCAATTCTAGGCGATATGAGTGAATATAGAAAACGCTGTTATTTTTGTAGTTTTGCTCAGTTTTGATATATACACCAACTGTTATTTTTTTACATTCATGTCTGTTTTTTTTCGTTGTTTATTTATTCGTGTATTTATTATCTAGTTTTAAAATTTAAATCATTAAATGTTAATTATTGTAAAAATATCCAATAGAAACAAAAAAGTCGTACTACATATCGCTTTGCTCTAATCACTTAGAATAATTACTCTCCATTATATATTACCAATATTTAACAAGAGGTTATTCTCTTAATTCGCAAGTAAAAGTTTACCTAGCATATGCAATTAAGTACATACTATTACGTCAAGTCAAGCCATTCAAAATGGTTTACTTCACTAAAATGGCAGAACTATCTTTTCTCTTATATTTTATCAATTGCTTTTGTCATTCCATAGGTCTACTCATGTTAGGACATTTAGTAGTCGGGGAGTTGAAGAAATTTTTTTGATAACCCTTCTAGTATTACTAACCTATGTTTCTATTTTACACTCGAGTATCATTTTAAGGACCAACATTAGATATCCCTATTTTATCAATTTTCAGTTGTAATTTTAAATACTCATTAATAAGTACAATAATATTACTGATTGTTTCATTTAATATATGCTCACCACGAGTAGTTAATTGTCTAGAAACCAGATAAGACTAAGGTTTTCTCAAAAAATGGTATTAATATAGCTAACATAGCCCATTGACCAACCACAACTGAACAGGAAAAATAATGTACAATTCGGTAACACAAAATAACCATTCTGGCCTGTGGCTTAAAAATAAAAATGTTTTAATGATTACACAAATAAGTATCCCACCACTTTTAAAGCTAGTGTTTAGAAATTGTTAAACTAAAACATTATAACAATTCCAATACACGAAGGCAGGGCCCATTATTTGGTAAATTGAAGGGAGGCATCGCGCTCGATATCGAGCAAAAAGGTAAGTGGGTAAGAGCCGATCCTTTGGCTTTGGCACCATTCTGGGCTGAGGTCCAACTTCTGTGAGACCCGCTTATAACCGCTCACTCGCTTGAATCATGCGGGTGATCCCCCAGTCCCTCCCTCCAAAAGATTCACACCTCCTTCCTCAAGCGCAGGACGCGCTCCCACTCATTACTCTAGGGTTTTCCGTATCGTTATCGGGAGGTGGTCTGTTGTCTTTAAGATACTTACTCTTGGTTAATTGAAACCTGTTTATCTCGTAAAGTTAGGTACGTTATGGGATTAGATTATTACTTGGCTACTAAATGAAGAGTGGGGTGGTAAAATGTCTTAAACAGTTGGGACTTTACTATATTGGTAGACGATAGAATTTTGAATGTATCGTTTGTAAAGATATTTACTGTATCGTGTTACCACTGGGGCTCATTCAGCGGGTGATCAGCCCGCCACATTTTTAGTGTGTATGATTTATGGATGAGCTTTTCAGGAGATCGTGAAAAGGACCGCTTAGGGATTTAAAGTTTTTGCTATTGTACGCTAAGTTCTGTGTCAAAGTTTAGAAGCCCCTAAATAATAATTTTTGCCTAAATGTCTACTGTGGAGAATTTATTCATGAGTCAACTATGATCTGTTAGGATGAAGGACAGCTGGCCAGAATTTAAACAGAGTGAACAGGTAATTGAAATGCAATAGATATTTAAAAGCTTGTAGGCGTCTTTAAGCTCAATTTAAAGTTCGGAATGAGCTGCTGGTATCATTTATTATGCATAAAGATTGGTCACTTTGTTAGGGATTTCTTTTGTTAGATACATATTTGTCTTATAAGCTTTCGTGTTACGTAAGCGGAGAACTTTTGTCAGTCCCTAAAAGGGCTGTGCCTTACCAGATTTCCGCTTAGATTAGTCTCACTCAGGACTTCACCTTTTCGCAGGGAAGGCAATTCCACATAGCTCGAGATGGGTCTTCGTGATCTCCTCTGGGGTGATCTCCACGCTAGTCGCTTTACCGTGCTTTACAGTAGACGGTTTATTCAAATTGCCCTCGCGACTATACGGGATGGCTTGACTGACATTCGCAATACAATCATAAAGGTTATTATTTCATGAAAAGTTAGGTTGAAAATGCATAATTTTCTGAAAAAGGGGGGCGGGGTCTAAAACTGGGGTAGGATACCATTTTCATGGTTACCGCTTGTTATCATAGTAAACTGTTCGCTTAAGGTGTTTACAAGGAGCAAATCGCCTATTTATTGGGTTTTTTTCCTCCTCAGAGAAGGTTTGATGTTGTTGCTTTAAGATACAAGGCTTTGCGAATTAAGTGAAACTGTTATATCTACGTAAGTGTTTACAGGTACGTTCGTTAATATTCACGGTACTATTGACATTTTTTGTGAAATTTAACAGCTGTTTTGTTAGAGTTGAAGATGGATGATTTTTTGTACAGATATTAATTTTGTGTTTAACTTGACGAGTGATTTATGTGTTGTTATAAGAAACGTGCGCTAGGAGTTAATGCTTTTTGTTGAGGGTTAATTAATATTGTTAGGTTATTATATATTAGCCACTAGAATTTTGATTAAGTTGTTATTGTTTTAACTTGGAATCATAGGTAATTGAATGTTAATATCCAAAACGAGTCGACGTCTTTGAAAAGCAGATGGTGGTTTAGGGTATCTTACGGTAGTTACAGAATGATCTAGCGTATATCAATTTGATAGGATTGGTACTACTAGCAATTTAAACCTTAAACAGAATATTTACAGAATGGCAGTACAACATAAGATTTAGAAAAAATTGGAAAACCCCTATTAAAAATGGGGAAGACAAACTCAAGGGCTTCCACCTTTTTGGAAAATTGAAACCAAAAAAATGTCCAAATTAGAGAGCATATTTGCTAAAATTTACAATATAATTGTTCAAACGTAAATTTGCCATAAGCCAACACAAACTTATAAAATGAAAATAATGGAAAAACAAAAAAAATTTTTAAGAGAGGCATCTCTGTTGGAATTTTGTTCAAGTGCGTGTGTGTAGTGTATTTCGGAAAAAAGGCGGAGTGCTCTAGTATTGTTTTTTGCCTGCCGACCACACTCGAGTCTTAGAGTCATGAATTCCACCGTCGCGAAATGGATGTAAGGGATAATTGCATCAGCCGAGCCACCTTTACCTTCCTTGCATCAAATTGCATCACAACTTGGTTCTCCATCGACGAACATACGCTGTGTTAATTCTTTTCTCACATTTCATTCCAACATATACCAAAAATATTTAAACTCAGACACTTGTTCCATGCTGCTCACGGCTATCTAACACAACTTCAGCACTGTGACTGGTCCTCTACTCTACAACCATAACGCTTCGCTGCGTTATCTACGTTTACTTCAAACTCCCTCCCTTAAACACACCCTGGCCAAAATATCTCTACCAGTCTCCTCTTAAACTCTCTTCTAGATCACGTAACAGCAAAGACGCAAATCATCCACAGTATAATAGTTTAGGGCCCTTTCCATCTGCACCTTCGCTTCGTCCATCATTCTAACAACCATTTCCTGCCATCCGCGCCGCCCGCCTACCCTTCCTGCCACCGCTTGTTCCTCATCGTCTAATGTTCTTTCCCTAACCGGTCGCATATAGTATTACGAGATTTGAATAACCAACGGAGGACAACACATCCCTGCCTCACTCTGTAGATGACTGTTATGGCAATATTTAGCCGAATTCCATTTCTGACGACCATTTATTCTTACAGCAAGCGCTGTCACTATTGTCATCATACTTTTGAATTCCATTCAAGAAGCCTACCACCAACACCATATATCACCAAACACCTGCCATAGGAGCTAGCTTCCCCTAATTATCCCTATCATTCAGTTTAAAGGGACATTATTATTATTATTATTTATAATAAGAATAGTAAATATAATTATAAATTTAAAAGTTTAAGATTTTAAAAAGACAATTTTTTAAAAAAATTATCATTAATATCTTTATCATCACTATTTAATTTTTAATTGATGGACTGTTCTTATTACATGCGAAAATTGTGCATGCACTCACTAGCTGGATGTCCTCTGACCTACTCCAATATATAATTACAATGGACTATAAATAAATATTTTAGTGTGTAAGGTTCTGGGTTCTTTATATATTTATATATAGACTTTTTATTCCTACTCATTCTATGTATAAATATGTTAAGTTGCATGAAGAACTTTTATAGTTGTCCTAAATTTTAAGGACTCGTTTCGGGAATAAGTGCTTTTTTTTTTTAATTGAGAGATAAATATATATATAAATAATTATATATATTTAGCTGTGTATTTAATTATATGTAAGAAGGCTAAATCTCATACCTTTCATGCGATATGGATTTTTTTTTCTATTTTAATATGGATTGCGTATAAAGGATTGTCATGGCTTTCTTCTAATGTTTATTGGAATACAGCCTTCCAAATTCGTATATATGTTAAAAAGAAAAGCGGTGAATTTTAATTAGTGATGTGCTCTATTTGAAGAAAATGTGGTGAAAATTGAAATTTATCGTAAAAAAAAAAAGTGGTGCATAGTGAATACAGATATTTTAGCCGTATTTTTTTTTTTAATTAATAAGCGGAAATTAGATAGGTAGAGGTACAGTAGTAAAGAAGGGAGCTTTTTAACGAAGACTTGGGACTTCATTTACCTGTGGTCCAAATCAAATGCGAAACTCTCCAATTTTCCACGCCCCCCTTAAATAATTTTGAGTCCATACAATTTCACCCTGAAAATTTGATATCCCCTCGGCGGGGTTGTTCCTTTCTATCATTGTGATGTGATTATTATTTGGAGTTTTATTAAAATATTACGTGGTTCAACATTTTCCCTTAGGCCTTTGAGGATATAGAGTTTGTAGGCTATTCGCATTCATATTTTTGAATACATTAATTGCAGAGTTGAGAGAATGAATGTTTATGTAGTTTTTCTATCTCCTTTTTATAACTAATATTTTTAGTTGGAAGTTTTTTTTCTACAAGAAAAGTGGACGCTTGGCGAGTGTGTAAATCATCTATATAGCCAATTGTAAATCAAATAATAGTTGGTTCTTGTTGTTTGCCTACATAAAATAGTGCCTGTATACCGCAATAGGAACTGCCTAACAGAATAATTATTATCATATTGCGGAGCCGTTCGTAAATCGTTAATGATATTAGTAGCACTTTAATAAAAAATTTCAATCTCTTTTATGTTACTTCCATCTATATTGATTTTAACAGAGAATATTTATGTTTAAAATTCAATATTCAGGATTTTATTTACCCTTTTATTATCTTTTTCCTTTAGTTAGATGTCTGAAAAACAAAAATCTATCAATGTATAAAGATATTCACATTGCCATATGATAGATTCGATATAATATTAGAAATTAAGAAATGTTTTTAAAAAGGTTTAAATTTTTAAAATTACAGCACCTTGTGTAGTAATTGGCTTCAATTGCAAGTTCATTTTACATTCTTAAATTTACAAATAATGTTTTTCTTAATTTTTAAAAAAGGTAAAATAAAAGGGCTAATTAAAACCTATCTAAAACGCCAACGTTAGTTATTTTCCTACTAAAAGCCTCATTTGGGACTTAAACAGACCGAATAATAATAGTTTAATATTATTTAATATTAATATATATATTTATATATTTATATAAATATTATAATTATATTTAATAATAATATAATATATTATATAATAATATATATATATCATATCATACTAATATAGTATATATATATAATATTAATATATTACATATATAATATATATATATATATATTATATTATATATTAATAATATATATTTAATATTAATCTGCAGTTCTGTATATCATTATCCAATGACACTTATATATTAGGTATTAATTGATCGTAGTTTAACCTTAAATATATATATTATATAATATATATATATATAATATATTATTATATATTAATATTAATACATATATACTATATATTTTATATAATATATTAATATATATTAATATATATATATTAATAACTAGTGTTTATTATAATATATTAGAGGTATAGGTCTGAAATTTTAATATAATCTATATATAACTATGAAGATCCGAATATAGTATGTGTCTTGATGTGTGAAGTTTATATGTGAGGATAGGCAAGAGCTGAGTAACGCGGACTAGAGCTAATATTTTACTTGGAGACTACCTTTATTAATATATTATTATATAATAGTATCTTATTATTATATAAAATAATTTATATATATATTATAATATATATACATATATATATATTATTATAATTTAATATTATAATAATAGTTAATAGAGATTTTTGTTTATATATTATATTATATATTATTATTATATAATTTTATTAATATCTAGATATGACATAAGTATATTTAAGTTATATATATATAATAATACTATATATATATATATATTATAAGATAATTTAATATTATATTATAAAATTAATTAGTCTATATATGTATATATACTAATATATATATATATAGTATTATATATATAACATAAATTTATATATAAAATATATATACTAATAATATTATATAATATATTATGATATATTATTATAGTTATTTTAGTATATTAATAAATTATATATAATAAGTAATAAATTATAATATAAAGATAGTATCTTATATGTGCACTTATAGTAAATGTTATACATATAGTGTATTAATTTTCATTAATTATATTATCCTTTACTCAATAGTATACGATTAAATTCGTAACATTAATTGACATCTTAATTAATATACTATTAATGAAATTAATCTATTCTATACTAACTAATTACATTAGTAGCCCTTTTCGCATCTATATATATATATATAATATAATATATATCATCAATTTACCTACGATCTCATCTTGTTCACTAGATATATATGAATCATACTACTCAACTTCACAAATTTTAATGCTTATTACTATTACTAGAATAAAGCAGTCTATATATATAATAATAGTATATAGTAGTTATCATATTTTAAATAATGTCGAATATAATAGATATATGTATAGTATGAATAAGAGGATAGTGACAGGATCGGAGATATTATATTATCGTTAGTTAGTACGGTATAACTATATGATAGGTTATGAGGTACTAGGTTATAATGAGAAATATAGATTATATATCTTATTATAATATTAGTAGAGGTAGATATTAAGTTATTCTAAGATATTACTTTATAATATATTTAATTTAATATATATATTATTATAATTATATTATTGATTATATATATAGATATATATTAATGCTAATTATTAATTACAAAATATATATAATATTATATATATTAGATATAGTGAGGTTATATATATACTATATAATAAAATATACTATTTAAATATAATATAGAATTATTTATATATATAAAAATAAAATATAATAAAATATATATAGTATATATATATAAGGTATAATTAAATATATATATAATATGATTATTAAATATCTATATTTATATTATAATATAATATATATATATATTAGTATGATTAAGATGAGAATGCGGTAGGTTATATATATATATGATGAATATAATAATTGTATGTTAATATGTCCAGTAATATCAAGTATAGAGAATATAATATATATTAGACTAGTAATAATATACTATTATGTATAATATATTCATAATATATATATATAGTATATTATATATACTAATATATACTATTATATTGTATTTATATATTATATTTATACTTCATATATTATTAGTATTTATATATTCATCTATATATATAGATATAGTAATAGTAATATTTATAAGTATTTATTATATTTATAGTATATAATTATATATATAATATATTTAATAATATAATTAATTACGGTATTTATATTTAGATATATATAATATATAGATTTATATAATAAAAATATGTATTATAGGTACAATTATTAGTTGATGATGTTAATAGTATATTTATTATAATATATAATAGTTTGATATATATATAATAGTTAAATTATATATAATATACTATATAACGTATAATATATAGTAATTTATAAATTGCATTTATATAATATAGTACGTTAAATATATAGTCATCATAAATGATATTAATGTAAATAATATAATTTAATATATATCATATATATTAATATATAAATATCTATGATATATATATATATTAAGTATGAGGTAAAATATAAAAGAGGGAGATATAAGTAGTATATATATATTATAATAGTATTATATATAATTATAAATAGATTATATTTACCTATATACATAGTATAAGTTTACTAATCATCATATATTATAAATATATTATTTATATTATATATAATAAATATAATATATATATATAATATCAATATATAAATAAATATTAATATATATATATAAATAATATAATATCAATTATATATATATAATATAATATATTACTATTTAATATTAATTATATATTTATAATCATATGTAATATACTAGTATATGATATGTATAATATATATATATATTTAATATATTAATATTATATAATATAGTAATATATTATATTATATAGTATATAGTATAATATTATAGTGATAGTAGCTATATATATACTGATATGAGTTATCTATAAATATAGTATTATTAGTTATATATAATAAATAAGTGTAATATATAATATTTACTAGTAATAAGTTATATTTAGTACGTATATCAGTTATGATAGTTAATGAGTGATGTATATATTAATATTATATTAATTATATAGTAATTAATATTAATTAACTTTTATACCAATTAATTTTAATAACAGAAATAGTTTGAATATTTATATAGGTTAATATATAGTACATATAATAATATGTAGTTTATGTAAGTCATATGGAGTAGTATAGTATTTATTTAAGGTAGATGACGTAAGTACTACTATATTATATAATGTATATATGTGATATATATATAAGTTAGATATATACGTATTATATTATATATGAGGTAAGTATATATGGGTATAATAGTAAGTAATAATGAGTAATAGTATATTATTATATTGATAGATTGATATATTAGATATATATAATATATTATTGAATATTAGATTGTAGTATATATAATATATATTATATATAAATATTATTATATTAATTGAAGTATAGTTGAGTAATATAATGTATATATAGGTGGTGTGTGATAGTTTTATGATAAGTACTTATTAAAGATAGTATATATATTATGTTAGTATATGATTATATATTATTTATGATATATATTATTTTTTTTAGTTTTATATATAAACTAGTATATATATATAGTAAAGAGCTTTAAATATATTTTTGATTATAGTTTAATAAGTTATAATGTAGTAAGTATAATTCAATTAAATAGCGTAGTGAACCTAGTTAGTATGTGTAATTAGGAATTGGTTATGATCAGTAGGTAGTGGAGTGAACTATAGTAATATATATGATATAGGTATTAATTAGATAGATTGATGACTATAGTGTAGGCGTAATTTATGGAATACTAAGTATCTCACGTTCTTAATTAGTGTTAATTAATATACCATAAAACAGGAAGCGTATTGTGCTTGTGTGGTTGCTAGTTAGTGATTGTAGGACATTAAAACATTAGTATTAATATTTATATTATTGCATATATATATATTACACTTTTTTTAACTTACAAAAAGCCCCTTCACTCATAGAGAATTTTCCACTTTCTCCAATAATTTTTTCCCATTCCACATCCTAAATATAATTTCCTTTTACTTATAAATATCTTTCAATTTTATAAATTTTCCATTTCAAATTTTTTTTTTAAAATTATTTAGATTGTTATATGATTTTGATGTTTTTTTGTATGTTTTTTTTTATTATTTTATTTTTTTTGTTATTTTTTTTTTGTTTTTTTATGTTTATGTTGGTTTTTTAACAAGGTTCCACGTCACCATTTAGTTCAGCCAATTTATTTATTTCTATATTATTAAATAATAATTTTCCTAATTATATATATATATACAGTTTAGATAATATATTAATAAGTATATAATTACTCTAATATAATATGTATATAAATTAATATATATATATTATAGGTTATATATTCTCATTATAATAATGATTATAATATATTATATAGGTTCTCAGAAATGATATTATATATGAAATATATATTTTAAAAAATTATTAAATATCTAGTCAGATATGCTTATATATATTATGTTAGTATAATGATATATTAATAAAATATAAGTGTTAATATTATATATATTGTTATATTATTATTAATATTATATATATATATATATAATAATAGTACTTTTATTAAATAAATAAATATGAGTATAAAAACTATAGTACATAACATAAATATCACTATACACAGCTACAGATCACAATATATAATAACTATACTATAAATCAACGCTAATAAAAATAATAAACAAGTAACATTGATCAAAATTATATACAACATAAACAATAATATATAAATAAGATAATATATATAAGTATAATAAAATTTAATACTATATATATATATAATAGTATTAAAATATTATTTCATAAGTATTAAATAATATATATATTACTATTATATAAGTATATATTAGTATATTATAATATATATAATAATAATTAATTACCTATATTATATTATATTCACATATATATGATTAAGATCTTTCAAAAACTCCATCGGGGCCAGTGAGCCTCATGAATTCTTTATTTTAAAAGACGAGTGGGACTAGAATACAAAACTAAATAATTGGAAAGAAAACTCACCTCCAACGGCCCCAAAGCCCTAGAAGACGCGATGAATCCCTTTTTTTGTGGGATATGAATCGCAGAAAAGTGGGACCATAAATACTTAAAGAGTATGGGATAGGTTTTTTAAAAAAGCCACAACAGCAAAAAAATAAACAGAATTAAATAGGCAAAGTTTTGCATACAGCAAATATTCAGGGCAGAGAGTTAAAAGGAGAGGGTTAAAACATTGACGCAAAAAAATCGGGGTTTCTCTAACACATATTCACACAAAAAATTAATAGCACGAAATCACGTGGCACTCCTATGATAAGGCTATGAAAGGGCGAGATAAGGTGGGGATGTTAGCATGTTAAAAGAGAAGGGTTCAAGCTTAACTTCTTGTCTTTGCGAATAAACTGTATTATTGCTTTGAAGTATTAAATATTATTATTATTCAATAGTAAAATTAAAATCAATAATATATAGTATTAATAAATTATATTATATATTAATATATTTATAATATAATAATATATATATAATATAATATATTATATGTACTTTTCTTTCCTTTTCCTGTCACCTTCCTCGTTTGGCCCCCAAGATCCGGGGGGTAAGGTTGAGCCTGTACAACACACAGAAGAACGACACAACAAAAAGCCAGTAAAGGCAGAACATGATCCATAAAATCGTCCGAAAAGGAAAGCCCAAGCCCTTACGCGCCCCCCCTCGCTTTGTAACCATTCTTTATTAGTGGAGCTCGGATTCTCAGTACAGATAAAGTTCTCAACCCTAGAGCAATGCATGGGAAACCCCATACGCGACGGACCCTTTCAGAACGTGATCGGTAGGAATCGTCAATGTAAAGGGTTCATCCCCTGGGCCCAGATAATATATCAATATAACTATTATATATAGATTAATATCATTATATACGTATATATAATATATATATTTATATAAATATATATCATATATTATTACTAATATGATATAATTATATTAATAATATATATATATATATAATATAATTTATAAAATATATAATATATTATAACTATATATTATTAATAATTATATATATATAATATATATTTTATATATATAATATCATATAATATCAATATTACTATATATATCGATCATCTACTTGGTCGTGGATATATTATATATATATATATATATATTAATTAATATATTATATATATATATATTATATATACTATATATATTATATATATATATTATATTATAATTAACTATATGCATTATTTTTAAATTTATATCTATAACATTTCAATATATATATATTAATATAATATTATAATATATATAATATACTTAATATATATTAATATAATTATATATATATATCTATATACTCCATGTTTATAGGTACGTTATTGAATGATTAAAAGTAGTGGGTTATATGAATAATATATTATACCATTTAGGGAAAGATGTATTTAATTAACTAATTTCAAAAATATATTCTTAATACTATTATCTTCAATCTCAAAAAACTCTACAATATAGCTACAGGCGGGATAAAAGAAATACATTTGCTGGTAATGCCTTTGGTTCAAATTTTAATGTCCCGGGAAATGTTAAAAAAAAAAAAAAAAAAAAAAAACAATTCTCAAAAAAACTACAATATTTAATTTTGCTTTTTTTTTTTTTTACTAAAAGAATCACCCAAAAGGTAATATACCGACTACGATGCCTAAGAAGAGTCCGGGAGGTCTTACCTCGGCCTTCCGGGAACTAACGGGTAGTGGAAACCTAATATCCCCCCCCCTCTGCCGGGGAGGTCCCTTCCCGGAAACCCCCTGCACTTTGGTATTTGGGGGTGTCCGCGGGGGGTTTACCTCCGCCCCTCCCCTCAGGGGTATGGAAAAACGTCCCTCCATGTGTTCCCCGTCAGCTCGAGACCCTCATTTAATTGCCGTGTAATAACCTTTACATAGAAATAATATATATTATATATTATATGTTTTTTTTTGCTCCTAAAAAATAAAAATAGCCATAGTTATTTACATTTTATTTGTATATTTTATTTATTTATTACATTTTATATTTTTTACAAGCTTTCGCTAAAAAATTTGGTTAAAAAAATTATATTTTTTGGCTATTTTTCTACTAAAAAAAATGGTATCAAAAATATATTTTACTTTTTTGTCACTGCATTGGTAAGTTTGAAAGTTTCAATTTGAAGATTGTGTTTTTTTTTTTTATTTTTTTTATATTTATGATATGGTTATTTCATTGTTATATTTTTTTAGCTCTCATTTATAGCCGGCACTAAAATTGGAACCAGCATTCCCGGGAGACAATGTATTTACCTAGTTTCACCATTGGGGTTACATGCTGGCCTTTGGTTAAGTTTTTTTTTCTGGACAACCGGGGAAGTTGTCTGACAACGGATTGGAAATTATATCTTATGGCTGCCCTCGGTTTAAATGCAATACATATAAGGCTAATATATATATATATATTATATAATATGAATTACTATATATAATATACTATAATAGGACTGAGATGTTTAGCGTAATATAACCTTATGAGAAGTATATATATGGAATAATATACAATTATAATATTTATAATTATAAATTGTATACTAGATATATAATATCATATATATATATAATATAATATATGCTCACCTGAAATCTATAATGTAGACATAGTATAGAGTATAACTAATTATATATATATATACTTATACTCCATATATATATATAATATTATATATAATACTTAATATATATAATATATAATAAACTATTATTAAGTAATAAATAAATTATATATGACATATATATATACTACTAAATTAAATAATAGTTGAGTTATATAAATATTATATATATATACTATATATTATTAACTTATATTATATAATATATTATATTTGGATACGTATATAGATGAAGACACTATTACTAGAGACTCTTCTTAATTCTTAATATGCATTTTTCCAGGCGACATTCCATTTTTCTTATTTTCTATTCATTTTCTTTCTCATGTTTTCCATCTCTCCTTTATTGAACTCAAATATTTCACATTAAATACATGTAATCCCATTTGGTTGTTTCGTGAGCTGGGTCTCGCGTTTCCTGTACTGCTGATACTCCTCCTTCTCTCTTGATCATCTCCAATACTTTCCCCTCTTTAAGTCCCGAGTTTTAATTTTTCTTCCGCACCGAAACTTAAAGGATTCGCAAATTCACGTACTTTTTTTTTTTTTTAACATTATTTATCATATCGTGTTGATATCTTCGGTTTTGTTCGTTCTTTTCAAGCTTTTTTTTGTCTTTTTTCTCGGATTTTATTTGAACTTTTAATATTAACTTCCTTTTTTTCGTCTCCTTATTTCTGTTTTTCTCATTTTTTTAATAAATAGTTTATAGAAGTTAAGATTTGTTATAAGAAGCACCCGGTACTTAATATTCGGATCCTATAAGTATTACTTCTAATGATGGGGAGCTCCCATTCAGTGAACGGTACTCCTTATTTTATCACTGATTCAAGATTAAATTTCTCCATGGTAATATAATCATATATATAATTGGAGTAAATTAATATAATATAAATAACATTATATAGTTAGTGGATATTATATAAGTAAGTATTCAATAAGAATAAATATATATAATTATCATTTATATGAAATTCAATATATTATTACTTAATATATTATAAATATAATATATATTAATTAATATTAATATTATAATATATAATTGGTCGAGTTATAAAAGTTCGATTCAGAGCAATTTTTTGTTTAATATATGGTCACCCGTAATCGAAATCCAAGGCCGAAATTTAAAAGTATTTTGCTTTATATCAAAAATTCGCCTCAACGAATACTTATGAGATATACCAAAGATAAGGAGAGTCCCAGCCGCAGGAGGGGGATAAATATTTTTTGATCACTCAGATAATGCGTTTTATTTGCAAAAAGAAAAAAAAAAAAAAAAAATAAACTTTATTTGGAGTATCTTTGGTAATTGATAATAAACATCGTGATCTGAAAAAGTATAAAAATATTAACTTGTTAAATAATTTTATTAATAATCTGAAATAATCTAAAAAAAAATAGCTATAAAATAATATTTAAACATATTATTGACAAGAAATTAACTCCATTTTACTATATTTACATAGAAAAACATACCTGAATTATTGAACAACAAATTTTTAGAAATACTTAACTCATAAAATATAATAAAAGGGTCATCAACCAACATATAATTTCGTTTTTGACATGTTAAAAAAGAACTCTTATAGGTAACCTTGAATTGTTTCTTTAATTCTTCTTTTTAAAACTTACATATTGTAGTTTTTCTTTAAACTTTTAAAGCTCTCCTTCTCTCAATACTGTTTTAGTTACTTATATATATTTATATTATATATATTATATATATTTATTATATAATATATATAATATATTAATATATATTATATAAATATATATAAATATATCTAATATAATATATAAATATTATAATATATATATTAATCATATAATAATATATATATAATATATATAATATATATTAAATTATATTATTATAATATATATATATATATAATTAATATATATAATATATTACTATATAATTTAATAATATATATATAATATATTATATATATATAATATATAATATTATTAATTAATATATTATATTATATAATATATATATATATAATTATTTATATATATAAAATGTAAACTAATATCTATTATCATAATATTAAATATTATAATTTACTATATATTATTATAATTATAATATTAATATATAATATTATTAATTATTATATATATTATAATTATTTATAATATATAAATATATTATATATAATATTATAATACATATTTAAAATTAATTAATATATATATATATATAAATATATATATTATAATATATATATTTATATATATATAATTTATATATATTATAAAATAATATATATAATATATATATATTAATTATATATATATATTATATAATTATAATAATATATAAATATATATAGATATATTTTATATTAATATATATAATATAATATATATATATAATATTTATTTAATATATATTAATATATATATATATATATATTAAATTAATATTATATATATATAATAATTATATATTTTCTTTAATCAATAAATATATATATATTTATGCTAATATATATATATATTATATATTATATATATAATATATAAAATATTATATTAACATTATATATTATTATTATTATATATATATATATAAGACGTTTAGTTATATTATATAATATATAATAAATGTATAATATATATTATGATATTATTAATAGCATTAGTATATATATATATATGCTATATTATATATATATATATAAATTAATATTATAATATATACTATATATAAATATATTATATAATATATATAATAATATATAATATAAGTTTATATTATATAAAGAATATATACTATATTCATATATAATTAATATTATATAATATATATATATACTATATAATATTCATTATAATAATTATTAATATAATATCATATATATAATATATTTAATACGATATTAATAATATAGGGACTTTGATAATTGACAGTATATATTATGATATTATTAGTTACTAACATATGCATAAAGGGGGTTCTTACAGAACTGAGACTAGCAGGCGGCCTTCAGAAGTTTGCGTCAAAAAGTTGGGGTTTAATGCGGCGACAGAGTCGCCTATGGCAAAAGGGGAATCGGGGCTTCGAGTATCCCTCGTTCGGCCGGGAATCATTACCCTAGGGTTGTGCAATTAACCTAAAGAGAAAGTTCCCCTCCTAAGAATGAGGGGCCATGGCCCGCCCCCGTGCAGGTTTTGTAACTTTTTATATATTCCTAAATTATAATATAGGTTATATATATATATATATAAATATGATATAAGTAAATATATAATATTATAATATATATATTAATTATATATTATATATAAAATATATGATTATATAATCATATTATATTGATAGTAATATATGAATTAATTTATTCTATATATATTAAATCTCATATATATATAATATATATGACAAACTTTCCATAAATTTTGAGAAATTCAAAATTTTTCAATTGCTTTGAAATATAAAAAGAATTAGTAAGATAAAAAAAAAAAAACTTATTTTATTGAAAGGAAGCTAAAATAAACAAATTAAAACTATTGCTTCTACTTCTGGAACGAACTGATTTGCAATATGGTCAATAAAGGTTAAACGAAGGGTTAGCGAAGATATTTCATAATATGATGAACTTTAACGTAAAAGAAATAAGTGGGCGCAGTTATGCAAATGAAATTTTAAAGAAATGGACACAAGAGTTTTGGGTTGGGTTTAAAAGTAAAAACAAAAAATAACATCCTATTCAAAAGAGAGTCAACCTTCATGCAAGTTATTATAGTAATTAAATATTTTGATCTAACACATCTTTCTATTTGTATGTTTGCTAATCTTTGTAGGTAAACCTTGAATTTTAATACCTTAGTTCTGATGCCATGTGGGTTGGTTTCTCTCTGGGTAACTACGTCCAATTTTGGATAGCTGGAGTTATATACTCTTTGAAAAAGATAATAAAAATATGATTCATAACAATAACTGAGTTATGCCGTTTTTGCAGCAAAAATAAGTTAATAAAGAGGTAGAAAACTTAGATCAAGAGATATATGTGGAAGGAAGACAGAGCAAATTGATAGTAGAGTTTAAATAAATAATAATTTAATTTATATATTTCAATAGATATTGTGACTTGTAAAGGGATAAATATAAGTTGGCGAAAGATTAAAATTAACATTTACTTTAAAATTGCATTGTGAAATTCAACTCTTTAAAAACTCAACATTCTTTTTGCATCTGACCAGGGCGTCTCGTACTGTGAAATAATCCTTATCTTCCTTCACTCTCAACCTATACTCACCTGTGAAAAACATAACATTCTTGGTCCCTGAACATAAACCAATAACCATTTCTTGGCAAACCTTTACATGCACACCGTGGAGGGTGGTGGAACTTATAATAATAATAAGGAAAAAAAAAAATCTAGGGCACTATCATTAATTGGCTCTTTTCATAGGAGGAAATACTGGGGTTTTTTTTTACGTTTGTTTCAGTTTTGGGGAGAGATTATTTTTTTCTTCGACAAATCTAGTTCACACTGTAAATTATAGAAGGTATGCACTCTAATCCTTTTTTTGCATGAAAGATAACTATGTTTGATACCCAAAATATGAATTTTTGCAATGTGGTGGGTGGGGGGAGGGGCTACTCACAGAATTTTGGCCCGCACACACTCTGGCCTTTAATTGCGATGATAGGTGTTTGTGGAGGAGTGATATAGGGGTAGGCCTCTGAAGGCTCGTGGGATTAATAGATAACAAATAGAAATATAAATTAAACTTGCAAAATCACCCCTAATCTGGTTCAAACCCCTTGAACCCTACGACCAACTTCCTTGAAGTGCAACGTGGGGAAGTTGTTGCTAGTATCTCTTTTTTACCTGTAAATCGTGTATCCCCCTACACGGCAGAGGTTGGCGTCAGAGTGGAGGTTTGATACCTTCCAATCGCGAGACCTTTCCTCGTCCACCTCGGGAATATAGTCGTTCGTTTTTCGCACGGTGTATGGCTAAACAAGAGGGGATTTGCGCCCCTTACTGAGTCCTTTTCTCAGAATCAATGTGGTATATTAATGAATACTTGGGAACTTGAGTCCAAATGTTCCGTTTGGGGTGGCCTAACGCTTCTTATCGCAGGCACCCCATTTCCCTCCATCTTTCTGCTGGAACTTATCCCGTCTCCCTTCATTTTGCTGTCTAATCTCACCCTCGCTGTATTCAATCTCGCTTCCTTCTAGATTGCTCCGGTCTGCCAATCACACTCAGGAGAAGGTCGTATTAAGCCTTTAGGGATTTTGGAGGTTTATGGGGTTTTTTTTATGCGGGGCCTTCTCTCGGAGGTAGTTTGTTATCTTTCTGCTTCGGGTCCCCTAACTCGAAAATTTAGGGGCAAAACTTTGCTAATCGTAAGGAGTTAACAATGGTAATATATATTAAATAAATATATATTATATAATATATATAAACACCTAAGCAGCTTTCTCAAGTATATTTGTAAACGACATTTGAATGTAGGGAATCTGGAAACTTTTTTTTACGACTTAGAAATTTTTTAAAGGGAAAATGGCAAATTTAACGGAATAGGTTGATGTGATTTAATGTTTTTTTTAATTTTTAAATTCTAGTTGAGTCCTCAGTAATCTGACACAATAAAAATTGTTGTGGTGGATAGTGTGGGATCGTAGCGCATTATTGTACAATTGGCACATTTAGCGATTTAATATACGTTCAAGTTATAAAATATTATCCAATAATCCATATTCCTATATTATTGCCATAGATGCCTCTCCATTGTTGTTGAAGCAACATTTTAGTATTTTTGAACCAACCAGGGATATGGAGGAAGGAACGACGAAATCGGATAGTCGCTCGTAGTTACATCAGGGATATGGAGGAAGGAACCCCAAGCTGACAAATCGGATAGTCGCTGTAATTAATAAGGTCCAGTTTCCCAATACACACGCATACGCACACAACATCACATTATAGTACATTATATATTAATATATATATATTATATATATATATTAATAATTATATATATATTATATAATTATATATAATATAAATATACTATATATATTATTATAGTATATATATATATATATAAAGTATATATAATGTGTGTGGTAATGCGTGTTGCGTGGATGTGTATGGCGTAGGTGTGTGCGTATAGGTGGTTTGTGTGGATGCGTTCATACGTCTGCCGGCTTGTTTTTGTTTGATCGGAGAGATTGCGAAGTTTTAGGACTTTAATTAATCTATAATTAAGTTATATACAAACTTCAAGTCTTATATCTGAATTTTGCGGTCGAGTTGAATAAGAAGTTCGTTAAGGGTGGTTAAGGAAGCCACATTCGTCTCTTCCCGATCTATATATATTCCGGTTGCACCTTGGAACTTTCGCCTGATTTCGGGGCCAGTCCATTTATATATTTTAAGAGAATATATTAATTATCGTTCAGATATTTAAGTCATACATTTGTTTCATGTAGAAATATGCTGTAGTGCGAATAATGGTGTAGATGGGATAGTGTCCCTTGATGTTTCGATCATCCTCGTGTCGCTGTATACCCAAAGTCTGCTTAGCATCCGATATCGCAGTTGACCTCGAGTATGCTTGCTTTGACCAACAGATTAGCGAAGGGGTGTGCATTGACGCGTATGGTGACAATATCGGGACGAAATGAGCAAGAGAGTGATACCGGAGGGAGGAGTTTTTAAAGAAGACAGCCCGTAGCAAATGAGAGGAGGGAAAAGCCGACCACCTTAGTTGTTGAAGGCTTTCTTCAGCGCGATCGATGGCATCTCAATGTAAATAGAATTTGTCGCAATAGGCAAACGGAAGGCGAGACTCTGTTTAAGGATTGCAATGTATTAAATTATTGCAACAGGGATCTAGAGCCAGATGTAATAGATCTAAAAGACTGATAAGAGCTTTCGCGCATCAACAAACCTGGTAAGGATTTCCTTTACAATATGGAAGAGAATTGTTTCAACTCGAATCAGGTAATTTTTATTATTAGAACCTGAAAGCGGGAGCGATGATATTACTTGAGGCATAGCAGTACTTGTATGAATTACCCATAATGTAGTCAACTTAATAATAGATAGTAATGGGAGGTATCTTGTCATAAGTGGTGTAATGTATCTAGATGTGGCGTGACCGACAACTTACGATTTATCAAAAGCTAGAATCATTTGTTTTTGCTCCGGAAATTAATAACTTATTTGGGGCAGCATTGCTTATAGTTTATTTGCAAGAAATATCATAACCTATGATTAATTAAAGGCTCGGAGTGTATGATATTCAGTATGACGTAGTAGATTTCGATAATAGCTACTTCTTATATAATACTGTCGATATAAGTATATATAACGTATCTCTACTAAATATAATACTATATATAGATATAGGGTATATTATTCGGGTACTTAGTATATATGCTATGTACTTTAGATAGTAGCTATCTATATATATTAAGCTATGTATGACATTATATATATATATAATATATAATATATCTGTAAACCTATTTATAAATATAATCCCTTATAATAATACACACACACACACAATTGAATACGCAGGAAAAGACCTGTCCAGTACAACACAGGGTCCTGCCTTAAAGTAACAAAAATCATTCAAATTGTTTGACGCAAATACTAATAATATACAGGAGATTTTACAGTGTAAGACCTATTATGGAAATGCTGAATTAAAAGTATAAGTCGCGTCAAAAGAATGATACGAAAAAGTGTCAAAACTGTTTTAAAATGAATGAATAAAGAAGCCTATTTTCGAAATGGAAGAAAGAATCGGACAAGAGACACTTTAAAATTAAGTAAAAGAACCGACAATATAAATTAATTCAATTCAAAACTCTGATTTTTTCAAGCCCCAAAACTTTCTTCATTAATAAAGCAGCTTTAAAAGATATATATAGCTATATGATATATAGTATATATATATATATATATATATATAGTATATCAATATAAGTATATATATATATATATATATTATATATAATTATATATATATTATAAGAAATAAAACAGACGAACAGAAGGCTTTGATCATTATTAGGGACGTTTCGATTTTATCCAGGTGAAACCATCAATACAGCTGAAAACATAAATAAAATTACAATAATATTATGAAAAGTTAAAAATTAAAATTATAATAATAATAATAATAGAATAACAATAATTTTAATAATAATACATAATAATATAATATAAAATAATAATAATTAATAATAATAATAATATATAATAATATAATAATATAATAATAATATTAATAGACATAACAATAATTAATTAATAATACATCAATAATTATTAAATAATAATAATATAAAATAATAATAATAATTAATAATAATAATAATATCATATATAATAAAATAATTAAATAATATCATAATATATAATGAATAATAATAATGATAGATATATAATAATATAATAATATTAATCAAACAGTAATAAAGAACAAAATAGTAAAAAAAATATAAACAATTTAAAAAAATAAATTATATTTAAAACTATAACCTTATATTTAATGTTTATTTGACAGTCTTGGGAAGAATGGTACAAAAATAGCATAAACAACTGCTTATATACTAGAAAATTGGTTGGTTGTAACATTTTAGAATAAAAAATAAATATAAATATACCAATTATGGGCTCAATCAGAGGCTTAATAAAATAATTACAACAGTGATAAAACAGCATTATTAAGGAGTAAAATAAATAATAAAATTAAAACAAAATTAAACAAAAAATAATTTAATTGAGGAGCCATCTGAGTTAAGTTCGGCTTTGGTACTATGTAAAACAGGCTTCTCCATGAAATCCGTCGTTCATGTAAACGACGCCCGAAGACAACACCACTGAAGTATCCTTTGAGTATGTCAATGATCGGCTCTTGAAGAGTGGGTTCCTGATGGCACGAGTTTTTTCCGGAGTTTGAAGTTACTGGTCTTTTGTTCTAGTATGAAAGAGCCACAGATGTTTTGAAATCATCAGCTGCAGCTGGAAGCCAGTCTGGCCTACATAACGGGCTTGCCAGTCCGCACAAGGAATAGGAATAAATAACTGAGGATCTCAAATGAGCCTGTAAAATATCTTTCATTCTGAAAAAACTATTCATTTTAAAATCATTGACAAGTATAAAAATAATTTTATATGATGGAAATACTTTAGAAATTGATATTTGAATGTTTTTAACGAGCTTCGGAGTGTTGGGACCGAAGTAAGGAATTTTTAGATAAACTACTTGCAATGATGAATCCACATCTGGCTGTTTTGGGCGAAAAAGGTCTTCCAGAAATTGGTTACTAAGTCTATAAAATGTTGCTCGGAAATAAATTGAATTTAGCAAACCGTTAAAAGTTGAACTTCTTTATGAATTACCACAAGATGTTGAAAGTTTGTAGGTCTAAAAATTCGGCATGACAGTCCAGACAACTTGGCACACTCAAAGGAGGGAAGCTGAAAAAATTGGTACAACATAGTTGTGGTAGGCTTTTTATATTTCGAAGTATATATATTATATATATATATATATATGAATTAATATATATATTATATATATATATATATATATATTATATATATATAGATATATATATATATATATAATCATATTATATATATAAAATATATTATATATATTATAATATATATAGTTATAATATATTATATATATATATATAATATATATATATATCATATATATAATTATATATATATATTATAGCACATACTACTCTACATTATGATATATATATTAATATAAATATATATATATATATATATTTATTATTATTATTATTATTAATTATTATATTATTATTATTATTTTATTATATGATATTAATTATTTATTATTATTAATTTTATTAATTATTATTATTATTATTATTATTATTATTATTATATTATTATTATTATTATGTATTATTATTATTATTATTATTGTTATTATATTAATTTTTGATTATTATTAAATTAAATTATTATTGTTATTGTTTATTATATTATTATTTTATTATTAATTATTTTATTATTATTTTATTATATTATTATTATTATATTATTATTATTATTATTATTATTTATTATTATTATTATTACTATTATTAAATTTTTATAAATTTATTTTTTAACTTTCAAACATTTTTGTAAGCTTAAGTAATTTATGTTTAGCTGATAATGGGTTGGATAATCTACAATAATCATAATTAAATGGTATCAAAGCTTCTGTTCGTCATTTTATTTCTTATTAAGTTGAGGTTCCCTAAGAACGTCAATTGTTTTATATAATACAAATATATAAATATATATAATATATTATATATAATTATATATATATATAATATATATATTAATTATATATATATATATATATATATATAATATTATATTATATATATATCTAAATATATTATATAATATATATATATATATATATATTATATATAATATATATATATTTATAATATATATATTATATATATATATTTATATATATATATTATATATATAATATATATTATATTATTATAATATATATATAATATATATATATATATATATATATATATATATACTATAATTATATATTATATACATATATATATATTATTTATATATGTATTATATATAATATATATTATATTATAATAAGTATATATATTATAATAATATATATATATATATTTATAGTATATATAATTATAAATAAATATATATATACTATATATACTATATATATATATAATATATATATATATAGGGTAATATATAATAAACTATATATATATATTATATATATAATATATATATTTATATTTATAGAATATAAATATATTTATATATATATATTATATTATATAGTATATATATATCATACACACACATTATATAAGTATATTATTATATGTAATATCATATATATAGTATATATATATATATATTATTATATAGTAATATATATAGTATTATAATATATATATCACGGTATTATATTATATATATATAAATATAACTATATATAGTTATATATATATATATATTATATATATATATATTATATTAGTATAATATAATATATTA
>JABUQX010033444.1:0-27500 GCA_015478945.1 Trachelipus rathkii
ACATTGGAAGAATATAAATAATAAATAAATATATAATATATAAATAATAATAATATATAATAATATAAATATAATATAATATAATAATAATATATAATATATATAAAATAATATTAATAATAAAATTAATAATAATATAATAATAAATAATAAAATATATATAAATATATATTAGAGGAATGGGCAGGATACGTTACTCCACGCTTCTCCGTATACTAAACGGAATAGAAAGAAGTTCTTCAATTTTTATTTGGCAGGGTTATGAAAGACTAGAAGGTGGGGTGCAGAGGATGAGTGTTAGAATTATTGAGAAATGACGAGAGTAGGAAACGTGCCAACTAACCATATATAATATCACGGATGATTTGGTTTTGTAGAGAGGCGAATCTGAAGAGATATTGAGAGAATTATGCGTAGAGAGATTGAGCAGGAGTGTAAATGATGTTCAGTCATCTTCTAATTTGCAGATAGCTGTAGCACACCTATAGGAAACTTGATGGAATTTAAGTTCATTTTCAGGTGGTCATGGAAGGGGAAGTTTAATAAAGAAGGGTTGCTAATGAAAAATTGGAGAGTCACGTGGCCACAAATAATCCATTGTTACAAATTATTGGAGGGTACCTGACCTGCACCCGAAAAGGATTTGGAATGGACTTATATTTAGCGGTCACGCAGACCTCAGTTCCTTGATAATTTACATTGTCAAGTTACTTGTTTCATTTAAATATTGGCGTTACACACTGACCCAGAGTGTGCTGTGAGCTTTAACACCACTAGCCACAAGAGTCTCTGAATATAGGGTCATGGACTCAGTTAAGATTTAGATCTTCAATAGAATTGGGGTCAACCTTACCCCAAATTCTTTGTTTAATCAGTTTTTTGATTTTCAATATTGGAGGTCAGCGAACCCACAGTATCTTAGATTCTTAATTAATGGGGATACGTTACCACTCATATTCCACTATATTCATAATATATATTGGAGCATTACATGACGCCTAGTTGCTTCTTCTTTATTATATTGGTGTATATAAAAATTGAGCAAAACGAAAATACAAAAAAGCAGTCCAGATACATTGCCAAATAATATATATATAATATATATACCGAGTGTACACGTATAGCTATCTAGCGCTCACAGTGAGTAATATATAAAAATAATATATAAAAAATAATATATATATAATATATATATATATAGAATAATATATATATAAGTAATAAATATATAATATAAATACTAATATAAAATAATAAAATATTATAATAAATATATAGATTAAATCAATATAATATAATATAATATATATAGTATATAATAAATATATATATAATAAATAATAATAAATATTATAATAAATAATATTATATAATATATAATAATAATAATAGATATATTATAAGTAAAAATATAATAAAAATATATAATATATATAAATAATATTATAATATAATGTAATATAAATAATAAATATAATAATATATATAAATATATATAATCATATATCATATATATAATTATATATATTAATAATATATATATATAGTATTATAAATAAAATAATATTGAAGGTGGGCAGATACGTTACATCCGCTTCATCCGTTTACTAACGGAATAAAGTTTTTCGATATATTTATTGGGACTGGGCGTTATCCAAAGAACTAGAAGGTGAGGCTAAGAAAAGGACAGAGGAATAGTAGTTAAGGATTAATGGAGAGGAATTGGCACAGAGTAGCAAACGCTCAAAGCCTACCTATTATATCGGATGGATATTTGGTATTTTGCTATATGATTACGAATCTAGAAGAGAAGTTTGAGATGATGGATAGAGAGATATTGCAGGGTGTTGTAAAAAGGATTGTTGATCAGCTTATCTTTAATTTGGATATAGCTGTGCACATTTGATAACTTGATGGATATAGTATCTTTTCAGGTCACTATAAATTATCGCATGAAGTTGCTTGTTCTTGAAATTAGAGTATCCACGTAGTCACAAGACAATATTAGGCGGGGGTGCGATGCGATATGTTGTGCGGGCGTAAACCTGACCCCAAGGATTGTGTCTTCACTATCATATTTGCGCACGTGAATGCACCAACACGAGTCACACGACCATACAGTTCACTTGATAAATTTTCACATTTGATGCGAGGTTTCATTATTCTATATATTTGAGGGATCACCTATGACCCCAGGTTGCCTTGATTCTTTAAAAATAGGATCACGTGAGACCAAGATGCATTTTTCTTTAATATATAGGAGTCATGAGACCTCAGTATATTTCATCTTTATATTGGGGTCACCTAACCCCAGTTTGCTTGTTACTTGTATATCACAAGATTTATTTGTTCTCATATTTGGGGATCAAGGTAGAACCCAAGTATCTTGTTCTTAAATAATGGGGAGTACGTTACGCCCAAATTATCCTTATATTCATTTATATTGCGGAGGTTACATGACATAGATGCTTCTTCTTTATTTGCAGTGAAATAATATTTGCGCAACGAAATACAAAAGCAGTTGCCAGATACATTGGAAGAAAATATAATATAATATAATAATATAATAATAATAAAAATATATATAATTAATAATATTATAATATAAAAATATAATAAGAGTAATATATATAATATTAAATATAATATAATACATATAAAATAATATAAATATAATAATATAAATAAATAATATATATAATATACGATATAAATAATATAATAAATATATATATAAAGAATATATATAGTATAATAATAAATTATATATATATTGAGGATGGCAAAGGAATACAGTTACTCCGCCTTACTCGTTTACAAACGGAGAATAAAGCTTTTTCGATTATTATTGGCTATGGATTATAGGACTATTTCAAAAAATTGAGGGTGGACAGAAGGAATGATGTTAGAATTATGGAGAATAGGACGAGAGAGAAGTGAAACAAGTGACAAACCTACCTATATATATCCGAGATGGAGATTTGTTTTGTAATTCGAAATCTGAAAGAGAGTTTGAGCTGAAATTGCGTAGAGAGATTTGTCAGGGTGTGTAAATGATGTTGTCATTCTTCTAAATATGGATACGCGTGCACTGAGGTAAACTTGATGAATTTAGTTCCTATTCAGAGTCATATAATTTTGACTTTGAAGTTGCTTGTTCTTATGAAATTGAAGAGTACACGTGACCCAAAATTCCTTGTATCTCAAATATTGGGGTAACCTGACCCAGTTGATTGTTCTTTATATAGCGGTCACGGACCTCAGTTCCTTGTAAATTACATTGTCAGTTTCTTGTTCTTTATATTGGGGTTACCTGACCCCAGTATTGGCTATGTATCACTTAAAATCAAGCGGTCAACGAGACCCAAGTTGACTTGTTCATTATATATTTAAGTCATAATCTATATAAAATAATTGATGCAATGTAAATTTATGACCATTACCTGACCCCAGATTGCTTTATTCTTGTTTTATATCAGTTTTGTCATTCATATTGGGAGTCAGGTGATGAACCCAGTATTATAGTTACTTAAATTAAATGGCGTTTATTATACGTTACACGCGCATTTACTATATTCTTGATAATATATGGTTACATGACCCTAAGAGCACTGCTTCTTCGTTAATATTTGAGTGTAATTAATATTGGCAACGAAAAAACAAAGCGAGACGTATGCCCATACAATTGAGAGAATTAATAAATAAATATAATAATAATATATACTAATATATAAATATAATATAATAAATATAATATATATATAAAAAATATAATATTATAAATAAACCAAAAAAATATATATATATATATAATAAATATATAATAATAAATATTATTATATATATCATATAAATATTGAGAGGGCAGATAGACGTGTAACTACCGCTTATTCCACAGCTTACTACGAATAAGTTTTACAATATTTTTATTGCTGGAGAGTTATAAAGAAACTAGAGGTGAGAGTGCAGAGAGATGTAGTGTAGAATTAATTGGAGAATGCGAACGAGAGTGAACGTGCCCTACCTATTATATCCGACGATGCAATTTATAGGTTTATGTAATTCGAGAATCTGAATGAGCAGTATGATGAGCATGATTGAAGATAGAGAATTTGAGGCAGAGGTTGTAAAAGATGATAGTCATTTCTAAATTTAGGATAGCTCGTGCACTTGAGTAACTTGATGAGAGTTTTAGTGTTCCTTATTCAGCGTCATAATTTTTGCTTGAGTTGACTTGTTCTTGAAATGGAGCAACGATTGGCCACAAAATTCCTTGTTCTCACAATATTGGAGTAACCTGACCCCAGAGTTGTATTGTTTATATATATGCAGTCACGCGAACCTCACAGATCATTGATAAGGGTTAAACCATATTTGAATCAAGTTTACTTTTTTACTTTAATGAGTTTGGGCGTTCACCTCTCGACCTCAGTGATTGTTCTATTATAAAAAAATAGGGTCACGTGAACCCAAAGATTTGCTTGTTCCACTTATTATAAAAAAGGGGTCATGAGTGTATCACAGTTGATCTTATCCTTATATTATATTGAGTCTATCACCACTAGTGACCCCAGTTTGTGCTTATATTCTTATGTTTAATCAGTTTTTTCTATATCATTATTGGATCAGGTTGAAGCCAGTATCTATTCTTAATAATGGGGTTACGTAACTACATTTCCTTTATCTTTATATTTTTTACATAACCCTAGTTGCTTCTTCTTTAATTATAGGAGTGTATATTATAATATATTGAGCAAACGAAATACAAAAAGCTAGTTGCCAAGATACATGGGAGAAATATTTAATATATGAATATATATAAATATATATAATTAATATTAATATATATAAATATAAATATATAATAATTATATTATAAATATATTAATATAATAGTTAAATATTATATTATAAAATAATATATAATATTAATACATATAATAGTATAAATATATATGATAATATATAATAATATATTTAAAATATATATATAAAATAATATTATAATGGTGTGCAGAAATATACGTTTAACTCCAGCATTCATCGACTAACGATATATAATGTTTATCTAATATTTAATTAATGGTGACGGTTATGAAAAGATAACTAGAAAAAGTTGAGGGGCCAGAAGGTATAGTGAGTGTTAGAATATGAGAAGTAATGGACGAAGAGTGAATACGTAATTAACATAAATACCTACCTATTATATATATCGTGAAATGATTAGTCAGTATTATTTGTGATTCGAATTTAACTGTAATGAGCCGGAGTTTAGAAGATGATATTGGTAGAGAGAATTTGCAGGGTAGGATGTGTTAAACATGATTATGAGTCATCTATCTAAATTTTGAGATAGCTGTGCCTGGTAAACATTAGATGTATTTTAAGTTCTTTATTACAAAGGTCTATATAATTTTTGCATTAGAATGATTGATTTTACTTAGAAAATTGGAGAGTAGATCCACGATTAGCCCAAAATTCCATTGTACTCAATATATTAGAGTGTAGTACCTGACCCAGTTGAGATTTCATTTAATTGACGAGACACGGACTACAGTTACCTATATAATTATATCAATATGTCAGTATCTATTGTTCTTATATATTGGGGTTACCTGACCCCAGTTGATTGTGATGGAATCACTTATAAAAAAATTAGAAGTCATACGTGACACCAAGTTGCACTTGATATATTACTTTATATAAATAGAGGATTATAAGTATGACTCAGTGTTATGAATAATGATACAAATAATTTTAAATATAATTATGGGTCAAAGCCTGACCACCCTCAATTTGCTTGTTACTATTGTTAATTATAATCATGAGTATTATGACTTACTTCATATAATATGGGCGTTACAGTCAGATTAAACCACAATGTAAAATCTAATTAATAGTATAATCATAAATAAATGAGGTATATAAAATATTGCTTATCGTACACCCAATTTATCAATTAACATTCATTTATAATTGAGAGGCTTTACTATATACACCACTAATTTAGTAGTGTCATCTTTCCATTAGATAAATTTTAGAGAATTTAATTTTTTAATCAATTAATAATTAATAGACAAAGGCGATAATATACACTAATACACAGCAGAGAGTGAATGACGCGGAATGACAATGATGTGAAAGTATTATACCTTATATATAAAATAAATACTAAATCATTTAAACACAACCTAGTTCATTTTCTAATCATCTTTAATCTGTATCATCTATGATTATATAATATAAAAAATAAATATATATAATGAGCAAATAATAAAATAGCCAGTAGTGACAGGATTCGAGAGATAGTATTTAAGATATAATGTACAATATATTAATTTAATCACATAAACACTATATTTGAAACATTCACCAGCTTGAGATAAAATCAGCAACATCTATTATACTCAAATGACAAATAATATAGGGATAAAAAATAATACGTATATATACATATAAAACTAGTATAATTTAATATAATAATTATGAGGAGTAGGGCAGAATACGTTACTCCGACTCGGTCACCGTTAACATAACAGAGAAAATTAAGTTTTTTCACGATTTTTAACTTCGTATGGGGTTATATGAAATTAAACAATTGCGAAGAAAAGAGAAGTCATAGACCCGTATCTGGATCGTATTAAGTGTATATTCAGCTGGAAACCTCGCGATACACGAAGAGCTGAAACTTTGTCAAATAAACGACTACACTATCTCACATAATATCTCCGCGTATGAAATATGGTTTGATGATTCATATAGAAATTCAATTCGAAATCGTAGGGAAAAGGAATATTTTGAGTCCATGAAATAATGGTAGAATAGATTCTATTTAGCAGCTTGAGTGTAGCTAAATTATCCGTTGACATCTCTCCTATATCTCTGTGCGATAAACTGATACACTAAGTGCAAAATCCAAATCCTTAGTTTAGAGTAGGGTGTAAATTATAAAGTCGGTTTCTATACCCTATTTAATATATATTTTTTTTGTCTAGAGAAAAGACGAACAATTATGCATTATATCTTGAAGAAATTGAGGAACGTACACGAGTTAGGAGCAAACCAAAAAAATACATGTATCATAACAAATAATAATGAAAGGTAACCAGACAAGATATAAAGATATATAATAATAAATTTGCGGTCACGAACCTCAGTTCCTTGATAATTATACACATTGTCAGTTATCAGTTTACTTATAGAATTGGAGATTACCTGACCCCAAGTTTGCTTAGTTCTATTAAATTAGGTCACGATGAACCCAAGTTGCTTGTTGTATATTAATATAGGGGTCATGCTGAACTACAGTTGTTTATGATCGATTATAATATTGGGTCACCTGACGGCCCACAGATGAACTATTCGTCTATTGATTTAGCCCAAGATGACTGTTCGTACGGTTTCAAAATATCACCGAGTACCAATAATCTTTTTTGTTAGTATCTTGATCATCATAAAAATAATAATGGGCGTTACAGTTTAATTCAAATTCCATATCTCTTAATATATAACTTGGTGATGCATAAAAGGAACCTTGAATGGATTTACACTCACTGGCTTATTTTGGAGATCGTCCTCATGAGAACTCTGAGACAAAACGAAGTGATCTCTAAAACGCAAGTGCCAGATACATTGGGAAGAATATAATATATATAACTAATATATATAGATAGATAGATAAAGCCCACAGGAGAAAAAAAAAAATATAAGATAATAATTATTATATAGTTTATATATATAAGAAATATATAAATATAAATGTATAGGATAAAGTAGAGCTAACTAATTACTATAATAATAGGTTACAGACTGTTGATAGTTTTATTGCTATAAATTATATATATATTATAATATAAGATATAAACAAAGAATTATTATTAAATAAAATATCGATATAATATATATATATATTATGAGTGAGTAGGGGGCACGGATAAAGTTATACTCACGACATTCTCACACTGATTAATTTAATCAACCACCTCAATATATAACAATATATATAATAGTGTGTGGATGATATGCGCTCTCACTGAAAAAAAAACCTCTAGAAGGGTGCACCCAGGTGCAGAGGATAGGTGTTACAATGCAATAATATCTGACATTCAAATGAAACTCATGATCGTACTTTGTTGTTGTTCTAAACCCTATTATTATCACGGATGATATGAGGTTTTGTGATTCGTAATTCTAAAGAGTAGCAAGTTTCACGATAAACGGTAGAGAAGGATTTACTGGCAGATGGTAAATCATCCTCTCCCGCTCAATTTCTAATTTGCGGTAAGAGCCTGTCAACTATATGAGTAACTGGATGAGATTTAGAGGTATGCACTAATTGCGAGCACTATAAATTCTGCACCTATTATGGATAGTTGACTTGTGGCGTGTGAAATGTAGTCACGTAGGCACCACATATCTATATCTTGTTAACTTCAAAATTATTGCGATTATTATGGTAAACTTGTAATCCCAAGATTTGTATTTTGTTCCTTATATATTAGACACTGGACATTCGCGACACTCAGTTCCTATGATAATTTACATTTGTCTCAGTTTACTTTCTATTATATATATATATGAGGCTGTATATACACTATAGACCACAATTATGCATGATAGTGCTTTAAAATGAGGTCACGTGACCACAGAATGTTGCCAGTTACTTTATAAGAGGGTCATTGAACTCAGTTGTAATATCTATTAATTGCAGTACATATGTTGACAGATTGAATGATTTTCACAGACACGATAATTTTAAACAATGATTTATTGATATTCTTTCAAGCAATCATGTAGCAGGAAATTCAGGCCTCAAGCCTCACTGTTATATTCTGCTAATGAATTTCTTAAAATATATGGAGTACCTGCTTAAATAGTAACATTGTATTTGTCACAATGTATACGAACGTTGACATGACCCTATTACTTGTTTCTCTATTTCGAATGTAATTAATGTTTGGCAAAACGAAATAACAAAAAGCAGATTTGGCCAGAATACATTGGGAGCATAATATAAATATATAAATAATATTATATAATATATAATGTTTTATTACATATACATAATAATAAATATTACTCAATAATAATATAATAATAATATAATAATATAATATAATATATATATAAAATATATAATATAATTATACTACATATATAGATAATAAATAATATATAATATATATATATGCAGGACTGGGCAGGATACGTTACCTCCGACTTCATCATACAACGGAATAAGTTTTTCGAAATTTTATTGGCTGATGACTTGACTAGACATACCGAAACTTAGAAAGGATATGACTATTCAAGGATCCTTCCATCGGATTCATGCGGGATCTCTTCTCCACATTGTATGTCTGAGCATTTGATCACACACTATTAATATCCGTAGTAAGTATTATGTATTTATGATGTATTGTCGGAGAATTCAGAGAGAGATTTTATGAGTATGGCTAGAGAAATTTGGCGCAAGGAGAGTGTGTGTAATATGTTGTCATCTTACATAATTTACGAATATAAACTGTGCACCACTAAGGATATAAACAATATGACTCTGATGATATTTCTTCAGGTCATACACACATATTTGCTGTGAAGAGCAAGAAAAATTATGGTGATCATTTTGCACCAAATTACCTCTTGTTCTCCACAAATAGGGGATTACACCGCGTGAGAACTCCAAAGAATTTCTTCTCCATTTTAATTAAATTCGGCACACACGGTCCACGAACCACTCTAGCTTACACCATGTCTTGAATTACTATGTTCTCTTTCTGTTACTTTAATCATTTAGGGAAATACCTTACTAGTAATCGAATTGTTACTTAAATAACTTAGTGTGACGTGATACCCGAAGTTGAGCTTGTTATTCACTATCTACGAGCATAATCATGTGACTCGATTGTTTGAATCTATATATAGCAGGTCAACACTAGCTCCTAGCAGCTCGACTTTGTTCATTGTTATATCAAAGTTATTATTGTACATTTTATGTATAGAAGCTGTTACAGGTTTAGAATCATGTGTAATCCCTATTAGTTATAATAAGAGTATAACGTATACCCAGTTTACGCACTATATCTTAAATTGGAGGGCAATTCTATGACCCATAGATGCTTCTCTCATATTAATTTGGCTGGTTTAAGACATAATTTTGAGCAAACGAACATTAACTAAAAGCAGTTGACACAGAAAATAACATATGGTGAAGATAATTATATAAAAATTATAAAATATAATTAATATATATATATAAAAATAAAATATATATTATAGTTATATATATAATATATATTATATATAAATAATATATTATAATATATAATATATATAAAATATAAATATAATAATATTAAATATATATATAAGTAAATATAATAATATAATAATAATATAATTAAATATATTAATATAATAATATGAGACAGAGAGCTACGTGTAGTTGGTGAAGTATATATATATGAATACAGCGATATACTCCAGCTCTCACAACCTATATATACGCATCTTATTTGGGCTGACGGATTATGAAAGAATAGAAGGTGGAGGGTATGCACAAAAAAAAAGAGGAATGGATTTAGAATTATGGAGAGATGGACCGATATTGCGATAGTAGGAAACGTGCCCTCCTAATTATATTCCGGAATGATTTTGGAATTATGTGATTACGAATCTGGAAGAGAGAAGAGTTGAGATGATTGGTATAGAGAGTTTGAGACAAGGGTGTGTAAATAGATGTGGTCACTATCTATTATCTCGAATAGCCTGTGCACTTATGTATAAACTCTGCATGGATTATAGCTTCTTTTCAGGCTCTAATATATATCTGAACAGTTGCCTTGTATCTTGAAATTGGAGTCACTTTGCCCAAATTCCTTGTTCTCAATATTATAGGGAGCGTAACCTGAACCCCAAGTATGATATTTCTTTTAAATAAGGATTCTAAATAAAATGTGAAAGTTTTAGTTTCTTTGTCATTTTCATCTACATTTATAAAATTGTGGTTTGAGCGTGCTGGTACGCGCGAGTGTGTGTGCTGTTTTCTGTGTGACAGTATAGTGAGCACGGTCAGCTCTGCTCGACACACCAAGATTGCTTGCTGTGTGCGCAGTTGAAGGCTAGTGTATTGAGCGAGGTGCGATATGTTGCACTGCTCCAGTTGTCGTATTTATGATCATTTAAGTAGAGTGTTGGGTCACCTGACCACAGTTTGCTTGTCTTTTGTTATATGCAGAGTGTTTTGTTCATTTCATATTGGCGTCACAGCGAAGTGTGAAGTAGCCTCGAGGCTGATGACTTGTATGCTAGTATAATGGCGGTTACAGTATACCCAAGTAATCCTATATTCTATAATTGAGGGGTTACATGAACCCTAGTGATGCACTACTTTCATTTATTTTTGGAAAATGGTAATATAATAATGGCAAATAGTTCGAATAGTTCAGATGACAAGTGCAGACGATTGCCAGGATGTGATTCCGAGTTGTGGATAATGATGAGTGATGTAGTAAGTGTGTGAGAGTATATTAGTAGTAGAGTGATGTTATAATATATAAAATATAATATTAATATTAATACTATAATATTAATATAAATATAATAACTATATAAGATATAATTATAATAAAAACAAAATATAATAATTATTAATATGTGTGATGGTTGGTGTAGCAGTGATAGGCAGGATAAACGTCAATAGGAATTACTAACGCGAATAAGTTGTGTATTCTGATTTTATGGCTGGAGGTTAGTGAAAGAACTAAGGAAGGTGAGGGTTGGCAGATGGAATTTCGTGTATAGAATTATGGAAGAATGGCACGAGAGTGAAACGTGCACCTACTATTATATCCGACTGGATTTTGGTTTTGAGTGATTTCGAATCTTGGAAAGAGAGAGATTTGAGATGATTGCGTAGAGAAGATTTGGAAAGGGTGTATGTAAAATGATGTTGTCATCATCTAATTTGAAGAAAAGCTGTGCACTTGGATTTGAGCGTTATTCCAAAACTCCTGCGAAGACACCACAGTTATTATATACATTTTTAAACCATTCCATATAACTTTTATCACCTAGAAAGAGTATCGATATATTCTGTAAATATAAGAGAATCACGTGCCAACATAGATTATACACCACCAATATTAAGCAGAGTGAGAGAGCGTTGTATTGTCACAAGACACACCAGTTTGTATTCTCTTCTTTTATACGTGCCAGGTCACGTACACTCAGTATCCTTGTAATGTACATACAAACAAGATATATATACACATTGTTCTATAATTGTGTTGGGTAAATCAAAGAGATGCGTATTTTTGAAAATGGTACAAACTTAGTGAGTTGGTTGATTCTTTATAATAGAGAGGTCAATGCTGACTCAGATTTGGTCTGTAATCCATTGTGAGACTAATTGGGGTCACCTGACCCTAGTTGTTAGCTCTTTGATTTATCAGATTTTTCGTCACTTCAAAAATAATATGCGGGTCACAGAAGACACACAGAATCTTGCTCCTAAATAAATGGGGATCACACTACCCCACACCGATTTATCCTATATTCTCTGTATTAGTGGGATTAATGACCCTAGATTGCTTCTTCTCTATATATTCTCGCTCGTCTATCTCACACTATTGGCCCAAACGAAATAACACAACACCAGTATGCCACACTACAGTGTCATGCATAATAACACATATTCAAATAATTATATTTATCATATATACTATTATTGAGAAACTACAAAAAAATATAAGACATCTTTTAAAAGAAAGATAAAATGACGAAATGAAAGCAAACAAATAAAAAAAGGCAAAATGTAAAAGGAAGTAGTTACAAAATTCGGAGTAGAACTGAACAGGTAAATTATATAAGTTAAAATATATAGAATATATATATAATATTACTAATAATATATAACATATAATATCATATCATAAATATTCATCAATTAATTAGGATATAAAACTATCACTAAATATCACATAATAGAGAAGATTTTTCTCCACTTAAACATAATTTCGTATTTCATCATAAATTTGGAGATGCTAGCTCTTATTATAATACGAATTACTCCGACGAGAATTCTCCGTTTTTATGAAAACCTAGATATCCGAGTACACTTAATTCTATTTGCACTTTTCACTTGGTCTGGGCGTTATCGTAACATGCAACTATCAGTTCAGACCTCATAGCACACGAGTGCATGATTCTCTTACGAATTTAACTTGCGAATACGACTGAGACTGATGTGACACACTCTCTCTCTCTACCTATCTAATTATCGTCTTTGATCTTCGAGTTTTGTCGATATTCCGTATATCTAGTGCAGTATCGTATGCGTATGCGAGTCTGATCACTTGTGCTTCTCAATACAGATTTGGCACATCGTCTAGTGTAAAACGATGCTCTTACTCTCTATATTTGGAAGTAGTGCTACTGTAAACTGATGCGTGATATTTTTAGTTCCTCTTTCTGGCGTTACCTCTTCATAATTTATTATGCTTCGCTTTCTTCTCATCATCTTGCTGACTACAAGTGGCTCCAATATTCCTTTCTTCTCAATACTTGGGTCAATCCATACTCCCACACATATTGTTCTTATCAATCTACTCTGCGAGTCTATCACGAACCTCATCTCCTTTAACTTCTCTCACTATCTGTCAGTTCTCTATCCTTTTATTCTAGGTACTACTCTGCACATCCTTCACTATTCGCTTTTCTTAATCACTCTATAGGTCACTTGACACAATCTTGAGCTTGTTCTATTCTATTACTCACGGTCAGGCTCTACTCATGTGAGACTTCATCTATATTGATCTCTCTTATCATCTTACTCTCTCTATCTCACCTCTATCTTCTCTTCTGCGTCACATTCCATCTCTCCCATCCACCCCAGTTGACTATTGTTCTTTGCCATTTAAACTATCAACAGTGTTTCTCTATTCTGTACATAATTTGGGGATCAGAGTATAAACCTCCAAGCTATCTGTTCCTTAATAACTGTGGGTTACCTTACCCAATCACTCTCTTCCTTCATTCTCTATTCATTCCATTGAGGCGATTTCACCATACGACCTTCAGTGCTCTTGCTATCATCCTTTCATTTATTATATGGTCAATAACTATCATATATTCTCTTCGCGTCCACCACCTGCATCACTATCTTAACAATACAGATCCCTACGTTTGCACATATCATCTGTGCGAACTTCAATATATATTATAATATAATATAAATATTATAACAATAATCAATAATTAATAAATAAATATTAATATTATAATTATAAAATATATAATATATAATTATAACTAATTTAATATATAATAATAATATATAAAACAATAATTAAAATATAAAATATTATTAAATCTAATTTAAATATATATAATATTAAATAATAATTTGAAGTGGTGCAGGAAACAGTTAGCATCCGTCTATCACACGTTTACTACAACGCAACTAAGAGATTTATTTCAGAATTTTTTAATTTGAGTATTGAATAAAGTAGTCAGAGACATATAAAAAATAAAACATTATACAACTGATAAAAATGCGAAACGAACTAAGAGTGAGCGAGTAGACATGATGTAGATGGTGTTAGTAACTTATGTAAGAATTGGAGACACGATGTGCGTAAACGCTGCGCACCTAACCGATAAATATCACAGAGAATTATTATGGTATATGATTCGAATCTGAGAGATTTGAGATAGTATTGCGTAGAGAGAGATGTTGAAAAAATATAATATATATAAATAATAAATACTAATATAATATAAAATATAAAATACTATAATATAAATAAATAACTAGACAATAATAACAGGTGTGTGATAAAGTAAATAGATGTTGTACATCTTAATCATAATTTGGTAATTAGCCTGTGCACTAGAGAATAACATATGATGAATTATTAGTATTCCTTATTCAATTACTAATAAATTATATGACCTTATATGACTGTTCTTTATTCAAATTGAGTCAGTTGATCCAAAATCGCTTGTACTCTATATATACCTCCGGAGAGACATACATTACCAAATATGAAATAACACACCATAGAATTTATGAATAAGCTTCTTGTATATTATTAGCAGCGTTTCTTCTATCTTATCAGTATGAAGCTATACTCTCGAAATTACATATGTACACAATATAAACTATAGTTCAATATTAAAAAATATATGAGCGATTACCTGAAATTCAACCACGAGAGGTCATGAAACTATGTATTCATATAATATATATTAAGACATGTGCACGAGTGACCATCTCACACAAATTTGATTGCTTGATTCTTTAAATATAGAGGGGTTAATGAACTCACAGTTTTGATCTTTTAATATATGGCAGAATGAATTTTTTTCCCTTGTTCTTTTATTTATCTCAGTTTTTTGTTACATTCATATTGGGGTCTATGTGAACAATGAAGTAATTATCTGTAGTATCAATAAATCACCGATAGGCGATTACGTTACCCCATTTCACTTATTCATTATAATTGGGGTACATGAACCCTAGTTGATTTCTTCTTTATTTGAGTGTATTTAATATTGGACATAATATCGAAAAGTACTCAAAAAGCAATGTATATCATGAGGATGACATGTGGCAAGAGGATAATTATTATAGGTAGAGTTATAATAAGCTAAATATAATATATAATACTATTACCACATATAATATATATATATTAAGATTATATATATATACTATATACTAAATAAAAATACCTATAATAATAATAAATTATATATAAAATATAATAATAAATAATAATATATAATAAAATATAATAAATAATATAAATTAATAATAATATAAAATATATTATATATAATATAAATAAATATATATTATTGAGCGTGGCAGTGATAACGTACTACGCTTCTCCGTACTAACGCGAATAAGTATTTTATCGAGTTTATATTGGCTGGTGGATATATGAAAGAACTAAAGGTGAGAGTGGCAGAGGATATGAGGTATACTGTAGAGTGATGGAGGCGAGAAATGGACAGAGATGAACTGCAACAGTCACCATTCCATTACCTAATATTATTGGATCGGAATGATAGTATTATCTGATTGATTTGCAAGAATCGATGTGAATGTAGAGTATTTTGAGACGATGATAACTTAGAGATATATAGTATTGGCAGAGGTAAGTAAATATGATGTTAGTACCATCTTCTAATTTAGGATAGCTGTGACACTGAAAAAGTTAAACTTTGATTATAATGGAATAGTTTTGAGTATAATCTCTTCATGACTTAAAATTTTGCTTGAAGTTGCTTTGATTACTTGGAAATAGAGTACACGTGACAGAATCTTACTTGTATACTCAATATATGGGGTAACCTTAACAAATTGTTCTATGATATATTGTTCGGTTCACACTAGACACTTATTTATCCTTGATATTACATACTCTCAGACATGTATATATACTTTGTATTAATAAATAATTTGTAATGTATTACCTGAACCACAAAAAACCTAACGTAAACAATAAAAGCACCTAAAAAAAAACTTCACAGAGTACATTCTTATACGCGAAAACACACTCTCAGGCAAAGACCCAAGAGTTATAGCCTTTGATACCAATATACTATATGCGGACATATGACTCTAATGCGTAGGAATAATTCTTTATATTGGAAATACACCACCCCAGTTGCTTGTCTTTTATGTTTTATCTAAGGTTTATTACTTCTTCAAAATAGGTCAGTTCGGAAACCAGATATCTTGCTTCTTGTTATGGTTGTTAAAATCCTTCATATTTAATATTGAGTGTGAGATGATCATTGAACCTCAGTGTATGCGCCTTCAACTTCTTTATATTTGGTGTATAATAATTGGCACAACTTCTCGAAGAGAGTCACGAAAGAGCAAGATGCCAGCATTACAATGGAGAAAATTTATAAATTATTTTAGAAAAATGGAAGATGTTATATTATAATATAAGTATATATATATAATATGATATTAATATATATATATTTAATACTCTTGATAAATATAATAAATATAGATATATAGTATATATAAAATTTTGTTAATTAATAATTAATACCTAAACAAATATATATTATAATTATATATTGAAGTTGAGCTAGAGATACGTTACCCGCTTACTCCACGTACTAACGGAATAGTTTATTTCGATTTTTATTTGCTGGGGTTAATGTAAAGAACTAGAAGTAGAAGGGTGGACATAATGAGAAAAATAAAAACGAAGGAATTGGAGATTTGTAAGAATTTAATGGAGAATGGACGAGAGGAAAACGTTGCTACCTTACCTTTAATATATCGGAGTAATGATTATGGAATATATTTGTGATGTAAATAAATTAACGAATTCATGAAGAAGTTTGTGAGAAGTATGCAATGTAGTAAGAGAGAGATTTGGAAGGGTGTGTAAATGATTGTTAGCTCAATCTTCTAAAATTAGAAATATAACAACATTAAGAGTAGATAAGTATAATAATGTAATGATGTACACTAGGATAATCTTAGATTGAGGATATTTTATGCACTACAGAGTCATATAATTTATAGCTTTAAAGATTGCTATTGTTACTTGTAGAAATTAGCGAGATCACGTAAGGTCTCCAAATTCCTTATGTTCTACTATCATATATATGGGGTTGAACATTGACCACAAGAGTGAAGTCTTATATTGACACCGTGTACACTCACGACCTACATAGTATCCTATAATGATTAGCATAAATTACAACTCAATTTGATTACAACTCATCATAATTATATCCAAATTAGAATAATTGGCCGGTTTACCTGACCCCAGTTCGACTTGAATACTATTAAGAGAAAATAGATTCACTCCTATACAAAACAGATTAGCTTATGTTACTTTATATAGAGGGTACTATGCGAACCTCAATTAGTTTGATACATTTAATATTCGGGAGTGGATCACCTGATTCCGCACATGTTGCTTAGTTCTTGTTTAATAAGATCACTCACACTTAATTGTTAATTATCAAATCTATTGAGGAGGCGTCAGTGATGGAAGCACATATATCTTAGTTAGCTTATATTTATTAGAAGAGAGTATACGGACATAATACCTCCACATTTTCCTTAAATTCTTATATTGAGGGTGATAACATGAGCTCAACACATAATCTTTAGTCGGTCCAATCACTTTGTATAGAGGCGAGGTGATAATTTTAATTATACACTATTTTGGACGAGATATACAACAGAAATTACTAAATTAGGCATGTCATAGATCTCATACTAGACAATATGGAATGATGGATCTTAAATATAATATCAATATTCTGTAATATAATATATATAAGATAATTAGAGAATCTTAATATTATATAATATGAGTACTTACTAAATATTCACTCTATCTGAAATATATATAAATAAATAACTTTGATTAAATAATTATTTAATTTATTAATTCTATATTTATTGATAATAATATAAAAGTGAGTATAATATAATATTATATAATAACTATATATTATATCAGTAATAAATTAAATAATAAATTAGATAATAATAATATTTGTTTAAGAATATTAAATAATTTATCAAAGTATAATAATTATTGGATGTGTGTCATATGACGTTAGCTCTCCGCTTCTCCGTTACTTATCTTGTGAACTGGAATATAGCTCTTTATCACTATTTTATTGGCTGGGCGGAATATGAAAAGAACTATAGGTGAGGGCGTAGTGAAGTACAGATGGAATATGGTTATATGAAAATTTATCGCGACACATAGGACGCAGTGAGCGTGGCGAGAGTGTACGTTGAACCAACGCTTGCATAAACTCTAAACCTAAATTATTATCTCTGTGTACTGGACATTAAGGTTTTAGTATTTGATTGACCACTCTCACCAAGAGAAGTTGAAGCAGATGAATGTGGATAGATGATGTTACAACGCAGCAGGTGTGTAAAATAAATTCTCAATAATTTCCCACCAATTAGGATAGGACTAGAATATGCACATGATACACCTATGATGGATTCTGAGTATTAGTCGCGTTTCCATCTTCTGAATAAGATTTATGCTTGAAAGATCAGTCTTGTGTCGTATGTACCACTCGGAAGACTCGTGGACCCACGAATTCCTGTTGCTCCGAATTGGGAAGCGAAGTGGAACACTGACCACGCACCTGATTTGTTCTTGTAGTAATAAGCAGAGTCAAGGAAACACCTCATCTTGGTAATTACATTGTAGTTTCATTATCTTCTATAATATTGGCATCGTCACTAAACCCCAGTTTGCTGTTCACTTAAAAAATAGGGCCACTCGAATGCACCCAAGTGCTTGAGTCTTTTATATAGGGGTACATGTGGACTCAGTTAATTTAGATCTTTATAATTGGGTCACATGACCCCAAGTTGCTTGTGTCTATTATTTATCAGTTTTTTGACTCATATTGGCGGTCAGGTGAATATCAGTAAGTCTTTCTATCTTAAATAATGGGGTTACAGTTACACCGATATTCCTCCAAACTATTCTTTACTATTGCGAGGTTACACATGACCCTATTGCCTTCTTCTCGGCGACTATTCATTATCCACCATATATGATTCTATAGTGAAATTAATATTTTTGCAACGAAATACAAAAGCCAGTTGAACAATTACATATATGGAAATATGAGACTATAATATAAATATATAAGAGATACCGAAATATAATATTATAAGATATAATAAATAAAAGATAAAGTAATATATAAAAACAAATAATTATAATTATTATAATATATAATAATAAATAATATAATAAAATACTAATAAAATGTATTGAGCCACGCCAATCTATAAGGAAGTAGGGGGAAAGAATAAGAGAGATATTGAGAAAAACTAGAAAATACGCAACACGGAGTACCTGAGCAAAAATGCTTCCTGTAATATCAATAAGTACGAATTATTGAGAGTGAGGTGCACGCAGTAACACCGTAATACTCCGCTTCATCCCGATCTTACATACGGAATAAGCTTATATTACGAAGATTATAGATGGCACAGGCTACTGAAAGAAACTAGAAGGTGAGAGGTGCAGAGGATATTAAGAGAGAGATGTTAAGAATTATAGGAGAATGGACGAGAGTGAAACGTGCCCATACGTAAGTAGGATCACGACGATGATATTGGGTTTTAGTGAATTGCAAAATACTGAGAGATGAATTAGAACGAGATGACCTCGCGATAAGAGAGAAATATGACAACGTGCGTTATGGGCATAACACTCACAGTATTGTCATTCATTCTAAAATTCTCAATAAGCTGAGTGCACTAGGTAACTTGATGGATTAAGAATCATTCAGTCTATAATTTTGATCAGTAAGGGTATGTTTCTTACTTGAAAATTGCACTGGCACTGTGGCACACCACCAAATTATTCCTTGGTATACTCACAGATCTTGGAGGCTAACCGACCCCAGTGTTTGATGTTCTTTATATATTAAACGAGTAATAAAAAACCTCTGAGTCTAAAGTACTTCTAAAATGTCAGATTCTTGTAATAAAGCTTGACGTCAAACACCAAATTTCATAAAATCTTATAATAATAAAAAACTCCAGCTCACGTGATCACATTTTGACTTGTATCTTATATAAGTAAAGGAGATCAGTTGTGACTTAGTTGTTTTTTAAATAAGTTGATAAATATTGGAGGTCAACCTACCCCACTTAGCATATGTATTCTCTTGTTGTATCAGATTTTATTGTTCTTCAAATTGAGGTACAGGTAAGACAGACCCAGAGTACCTTGTCTTAAAATGAGAGGGTATACGTATTACTGCACAAATTATTATATCTTTTATGAGTATAGAGGGTATAACATAGAACATCTTATAGATATGTACTTCTTTAATTTGTGAGATTATAGGTATGTAATATTTGAGCTAACGAAACACACAAAAACAGTATACCAGAATACATTGGAGAGAAAATTTATAACCATTGATGATCAAACATAAAGGGTTAGAATAACACATCAATCCCAAAATTGAAAGATATACTAACATATATTATTTATAAATATAATAATATATATAAGATAATTAATATAAAAAATATAGTAATAGCCACGCTAGCAACAATTGGAGAGAAAATCCAAAGTGAGCTCATCCCAAACCATAGCTATACATACACACCGCACCATAATGGACATCAGACATTTTTATTATATTTTTTATATCCAAATTCCAACTATAGTCGTTAACTAAGCAGAGTAACGTGAGTATGAGGCGCAGACGTCATGCTATTAATGAGAATTAAGGAGAATGGACGAGATGAGACTGTAATAACGTGCAATGAAATAATTGCGCATGCGAAATTTACTTTACCGGTAATGATTGAGGTTTAGATTATCGATCACTCTGTAATAAAGGTGAGAAGATGATTGGATATAAATAGAGAGAATAATTGGGATCAGTGGCAGTGTATAAATGATGTAGTGAATCTTATATTTTTTGTTATAACCTTTTCAGTCTATGCCTAACTAATGGATGTAGTTACATTTTTCTGAAGTCATTAAAACCTTATGCATGAGACGTGTATGCTATTTGATGGAACATTGCACCACACCGAAGTCTATCGATATCAAACTAATGTTCTCGAGAACACTGGGTCGGATAAACCTGACACCAATGATTGTTACACTTTATATGCCGGTCACGGAACCCAGTTCACTTGTTAATTTACAATGGTCAGTTTCATTGTATCTACTTTATTAGTGGGGTTACACAAGTAAGTAAAATAGAACATTATCAATTATATCTTACATTCTTATGTAGAGTCTATGCTTGATCTTTATATAGGCTAAATTAGTAATGCTTTGGTTCTGCCTGACTAATTTGGAGGTCACCTGAGCCACAGTATTGAGTCCTTGCTTCATTTAGTATATTTTTATACAACTGTTTGTTCATTCATATAGGGTAGGTTGAAAACCAGTAATCTTGTTTCTAATAATGGATTACGTACCCATTACCTATATTCTTATAATATTAGGGGGTTACATTGACACCTAGTTGCTTCTCATTTATTTTGCGTGCTATAAATATTTGGCATAACGAATAATAACAACATATGCTATTGACTAAGTAAATATTGCGGTGATGAAACTATGTATTATATAATAATAATATTAGGTAATTATGAGATAAATATATAATTTAAATGAAATGGATTTAAATGCAAATAAATATTTATTAATTTCTTATTTCTTAGTATAGTTAATATTATTATAATTATATAAATATCACCGAAATGTAAAAGAGTGTAGAAGTCTAATAATTAATTAGAGAAAAGGACAAAGTTTATTAAATCTAGTACCAATAAATAAAATTTATCAACCATAAAGATGAAAGATAATAAAATATATAAACGAGTCAAACATAATAGTATTAATAAAAATAATTGAAGTAATATATAATATATAATAGTGATTAAGATGACCAAGAGATACACGTTAACATATCCACGCTTCTACCACCCACTCAACGGAATAAAGTATCGGATTTAGTGGATGCGGGATTATGAAAGGAACTAGAAAGAGATGAAGAGGTAAGCAGAGGATGGTGTTGAGAATTAATGGAGAGAGCGACGAAGTGATAGAAACTGCCACTCACATAAATATTGTATATATCCCGGATAAACTAGTTATTATGATACTAATATGAAACTTGACGAGCTAGATAGAATCGAGAATATATATATGAATGAGATGTATCGCGAATAAGAGAGAAGATTTATAGGCACGTAGTGTAAAGATGTTGAACATCTATACTAATTTGAGGATAGCTAGTACGCCATAAGAAAGTAAACTTATAGGACTATAGATCTTTTCAGCAGATCTTAACTATAATATATTTTGACTAGAATGTGATTGCGTCTATGGTAAAATTAAGCGTAAAGTCACAGTATAGCACCACAAAATTCTCTTCAGATATCATCGAGTATTATATTGAGAAAAGTACCTGACACCAGTCGCACTTGTTCTTGTAATATTGCACACACACACGGTCACTAACTCAGAATACTTGAGTTAAATTAACATTTGATCCACGCTTACACTATATATAAGTTTTTTATATTTTTATATTCATTTATAGGAGGTTACCTGAACCCCAGTTGCTGTATCTTTAAAAATATAGAGGTCAAGTGGACCCAGAATTGCTAGTTCTTATTATATAGGCGTCATAGTGATACTCAGTTGTTTATCTTTTAGTATGGGGTACCTGCCTCAATATCATTTCTGTTATCTTTGTTATATAAAATCAGTTTTCTTGTTCTTCTATTAAATTGGGAGTCAGGGGAATCCCAGATAATCTTGTTTACTTAATATGTAGGTTAACGTTACACCATTTCTATTATATCTTAATATATTGCGTTACAGACCCTATGAATTAGCTTCTATCTAATAAATTTATGGTGTATTAAAAAAAATATATTATAGAATAAACGATAAATACAAAAAAATGCACAAACAGAACATAAATCTCAGGGTACATATTGTGAGAGAATATATAATATTATAAATATAAATATATATAAATATATATAATTAAAAATATATAAATATATATTAATAATATATATATATATAGTATAATATAAATATATAATATTATTATATATATATACTATAATATATATATAAAATAATATATAATATATTATAATATAATATATAATATATCTATATTAATATATTTAATATAAATATAAAATATATAAAATATAATATATATAATAAATATATAATAATAATAATATATTAAATATATATATTAAAATTAATATAATATAATAATTATAAAATATAAATATAATTATAATAATAAAATAATATATATAATATATATTATATAATATAAAATAATTATATACTATAATAAATAATATTAAAATATAATATAATATATTATGAGAACTGAGAGGCCAGGAAGTGAATCCAAATCATGTCTTTGAATAGCGATTAAATAATTTTTACGTAAATTATTAATTGTTGCTAAATGAGGAAGATGATAAATAAGATGATGATGATGTGACAGTGAGAATATGTTGTTAATGAATTAATATTATGAATAGACACGAGAAGTGAAACGTGTACATACATAACCCACATTAAAGTTTGTAATATAGAAAATAGAAATCTAAAGAAACCAAACATCAGTTTACCCAACAAAAGAGTATTGAGAAAAAAAAAAAGAATACAATACAAGTGGAGATAAAAGCAAATTATACTAAAATTAGTGGAAAATACTTTTTAAACCAAACGTTACTCATATTAACATATACAATTTAACACGTCTAATATTCCAAAGTTAGAGAGATAAAGGAAAATGAGTAGATAAGATTATGATGAAATAGCGCAAACAATCGGATTAAAAAGACAAGGTAGATAAGAAGAAGAAAGGAAAAAAGAGAAGCGCCAGGTTCACGAATCTCAATAAGTCCGGAATCACTAAAGGTTAGGAAATTACCATAGAAAAATAAAATTTCACCGACCAAAATATAAGAAATAGAAGAGTAAATGCAAACCTGAAAAAAGGTGTGACTAATATTTAAATAAAATAAATAAATAGCAAAAAGTCAGCGGAAAGACCGAAAAAACATAATTATCACTGTCAGCAATAATAAGGTAAAGAGTTATAAGCTCTCATATCAATTATAAATTATTATACTCAATTTCACAGAGTGAATTCATTCATCACTGTGTAATATATATAAATATAATATAATAATATATAATATATATATATAAATATATATATATAAAAATCAATATATAATAAATAAATATAATAAATCAATATATATATAATAATTAAATATAAAAATATAATATAAAATATAATAAATAAAATATATATAATAATAATATATAAATAAAAAAAAAAATTATAATATATAAATATATGCACACACACAGTGTATGCTGCATTCTAAAGCAAAGTCATAAACAGGTATAGTAAAGAAAAACCTCATACTCTAGATGCACAACAAAAAACACTCACTGAACACACACCACACCACGCCTGTAAGAATACGGATGAGATGAAAAATTAAATATACCCATTTCTGATGATTTAAGGGAATATATGGACAAACATGCAAAAAAAAACAAAAGAATGAGTTATTAAAAAAAAATTTACTTAACAGAAATAAAAATTAACAAAATCTAGGTTAAAACCACTAAATCCAAATCGGAAATCACTAAACTCAAACTCACAATACCTATTAATCGGGAAATGATTTGAGTTTATGTGATATTCTAATCTAGTATAAGAGAGTTTGAAGATAAATCATTAGAGAGATATGGCAAGGTGTGTAAAAAGATGTTGTCATCTTCTATTTATAGATAGCTGTGCACTGAACAGATGGATTTATTCTATTTCAGGACTATAATTATTTGATTGAAGTTCTTTGAGTATCTTGAAATTGAGTCCACGTGCCAAATTCCATGTTCTCACCAAATAATGGGTAACCTACCCCAATGAGATTGTATCATATATAATAGGCAGGTACGAGGGAACTCATTACAGTTCCTGTGTAAATTTTACACATTGATTCAGTATTTCTTATTCTTATATATTGGAGTCACAGACCACAGTGATGCTTGTTTTTAAAATTAGAGTCCACGTGACCCAAGTGCTGTTCTTAATATAGGGGATCATTGTGACTACAGTATTTATGATCTTTATATTGGAGAGTCACTCTGAACCCAGTTGAGACTTGTCATTTGAGTTTATCAGTTTATGAATCTTCATATATGGGGTAAGGTAGAATCCAAGGATCTTGTTCTTAATAAAGGGTTACGTTACCTTTTCACTTAATCATTTATATTGGAGGTTACATGACCCATAGTGTTGCATCTTCTTTAATTTTGTGAAATAATATTTGGCAAACGAAATACAAAAAAAGTATTTAGTGAATTGGAAGATAATAATAATAATTATATACATATAATATTAATTAATATATAATATATAAATATATTATAATTAATTAATTAAAATATATATATATATATAATAATATATATAAATAATAATATAAATAATATATATATATAAATAAAATCTCTGAGGTGAGAGTTATAAGCAAAGCTTTAAGGGAGTGAGATTATATTTGGTAGGAATACAGACAGATGAGACAGGGCAATTTCAGAAAATCCTGAGTTTATGATTTGCGTAAAGAGGAGATATACTACACATACGAATCTATGCAACTTTAAAGTTTATTCATTTCACAGCAATATATATGATGGTCGTAAGCAGCACACAAGACATATTATGCCTGATGAGGATGGTCTTACTAATGGATAGATGGTATAGCGAGATAGTTAAGCCTCATTCTATGCACATATACTCGTTTTCTCCAAGATAAATGATAACTATAATAACATCTACCTAAGGTTATTGAGAATGTATAATACTTACCTAGCAATTATGTAAGTATAAAATAATCATTTATGTATTAAAAAGAAAGTCAAATGTTGAAAATATGCAATATACATAACTTACTCTGAAAATTGTAAGAATGATGACATTTTCACAATCTTACTTAAAGCTACTCTTTGCAAACAATTGTAGTACTTGAATTTTCCAAGGCCAATTTGTCCTTTGTGTTGAGATATTATCAGAAGAGCGGGTATTATACTTGTCCACCTAAGTGACTAATGAAATAAGTACCGTCAAATAAAGACTTGAATAAAGCTAGATGTTATAAAGGGGAGATTTTAATAAAATGAGTGAAAATTCACTAAATAATTGAGATTGCGACCCATCACTAAGATAATCTCATTTAGAGCAGCTAAGAATATGAATTAGAAAGCTGAAATTGAGAGTCAACATGGGGATTGATTGAGTAATTAAGATCGACTTCAATCAAACTGAGATAATGACTGATTACTTAATTTTTGAGACCACAGATGTTAGGATTAATAGAACGGCGAGACGCAGACGAAAAGACAGAAAGCACATAACTTATCCCGAATATAAGAAGGTAAAATTGGGGTGATTTTGTGCAGCCACGGATAATTGTTAAGGTCAGACATTTATAGTGTAGTTATTATTCTATTTACTGAATGCTCAAGTATACCCACAAGACACTAAGACTATCCTGTATGGAGAAGTCAAAGAGAGAGGATAGTATTACCAATTTAATAAAACAAATTAAAAAACATAACACAAAAAGATTTCCTGCTTTTCTATAAACAACAAATTAAAGAAAATGTAAAAAAGGGAGAAAAGGTAAATTGAATAGGAGGAACACATGAGAACATAATTAAATCAACCACTGATCAATTTGTTTAATTTAAATTAATTGATAAGGAAGAAACACATGAACAATAATCAAGCAGAGAAGTAGTCTATAAATTTTTGTAGTATAATTAATCCTTCTTATATCTTTAGCTATTTAAACTCTAAATTAGAATTTAGATAATTAAAATTAGCTATATGTAAAAAAAAAAATATAAAAATTAAAG
>JABUQX010033444.1:32500-37500 GCA_015478945.1 Trachelipus rathkii
TGCCTGCGGTCTTAGCGCGGATGTTTATTGTTCGAGGATTTGATTAAAGAATTTATAATAAAATCAACTTAAAATGAATCTGAATGCAAAATTTTGAACGAGAGACATGGGATCGACTCAACTTGTGTAATGGATAATCAATGATTCAAAGCTCAAGTTCATAATAATTTTGAGTCAACATGAGCACATGACATTAGGGATGCCAAAAAAATAAGCGCCTCTACAGCTTCTGTCTCGATGTATACCATTATCTCAACGCTAAGGAAGCATTTTGAAATATCTTCAAATGGAAAATGACGACGGTTTGAAAATAATGAAAGATGTAATAAAACTAGAGCTAGAAAAATGCTTTGGTTCTGTGGAAATTAATGACTTTCATACTATTGCAATTCTTACTTAGATCCCTGTTATAAAAGGCAAGTTTTTTTTGTAACAATATCAGAACCAAGTTAATCATCAGCTCTTGAGGTGGTTGGCAGTTGAAAAAAGCTTTCATTCCGCAAAGGTCTACTTAATTCGCACCCATTAAATGGGAAAAAACGAATCTGCAGAACACACTTTCACGGAGTAGAGATCGAAATAACAATTCACTGGATAGAATTTCTACAATCTATTAGTGATGAAGCAACACACGCATTATCAAAAGATGTAGTTCAATTGATTGAAAACTATCACAAGAAAAACGACAAGATACAAATGATGATCCTATCAGTTTGGCGGAAAGTTAAGCAAAATGTTTACCCACGCTTAAGTAAACATGCAAAGAAATACTTGGCCTGTCCTCCAACTAGTGTTTCAAGTGAGAATGTATTTAGCAATTCTGGGCTAACATATGATGAAAAGAGAAACAGACTCAGCAGAAAAGGCAGAAAAATTTATGTTTCTCAAGCACAACTTTCCTATATTTGAATTTCAATACTAGTACAAAAAGTATATAATCCATTGTAAAATCTCTTTCATTAGGTCGGGAGGTTGGAGAAAGAGGTTGGTGTGGTGCATTTGAGGTTGGGTTCCCGTCCGCACCCTGGTAAAATTATATTAATAGATTGTGGCTAGAACTCGAAATATATTATATAATATATACTATATATATATATATAATTATATATATATATACATATATATATATATATATATATATATATATATATATATATATATATATATATATATAATTATATATAATATATATATATATATATCATATACGGTATATAATATTAAAATATTATATTAATATATATAATATATATAATATATATATATATTATTAATATATATTATATAATTAATATATATATATATATATATATATATGGTCAAAAAAAGGATGGTGGATGTTAATATTAAACATCCACATCCGCGGATGCGAAAAAAATGACATCTGCTGCATCACTAATATATATATATATATATATATATATATATATATATATATAGTATATATATATAATAAACATATATAGATTTTATTATATATATATATTATATATATATATATATATATATATATACTATATATATATTATATATATATTATATTTGTGGAGAAAAATTGGAATATTTTGATCTCTGCTTTCATACAACAAATCGAATTTTAAACAGAATATTTAAATATTAGAAGGTTTACGAAATATATATATATTTATATAAATTAATTTTATATAGTATAATACATTGTATATATATATATATATATATATATATATATATTATATATATATATATATATTATATTACTTTAAAAAAAATGTTTCCTTTTTTGTTTATGTATTTTTAGAAGTCTATTCTTTTTTGGTTGTAGGACCCTCAGATTTTGAGATATTTTTAAATTTATTTTTCGAAATTAAATCTAGTTATTTTTTTTATTCTAGTTTTTATTGAATTTATTTATTCTAGATTCTATTTTATTATTTATTATTATTTTCTTAAGATTATTATATTTCATATTAATAATTTTTTTATATATAAATATCCAATTTATCTCAATTTTCAATTTATATCTTTTAATAATAATATTAATGATATTATATATAATATATAATAATATTATAATATATATATATTATATATATATATATATATATATATATATATATATATATATAATATATATATTAATATTAATTATATATATATATATATTATATATATATATATAATTATATATTATATATATATATATATTATATATATTAGGGTTGGTAAATACTCGTAGAACCCACCCAATAAATCCCACACACACAAATCCCACCTAAATACCCAATAAAACTCACCTTTTATAATAATATGCTATATATTTTTAGTTGTGAGGAAAAAAAACAGATTTATAATTGAATTTTATAAATCATCGCACTTAATTATACAGTATGCCAGGTTTTTACTATTTGTCATTGCCTATTATTATTGAATCTTTTGAACATGGTACTTGATTTAAAATGGCGGGAGCATGTTCTCTCACACGGTAGTGCGAGGGATTACGAAGAACACACACAAATTCTGTGGTTGCTAAGTCTGAGACTGCGTTGTACCGTCTGTAGGATATAATCTACGAGTTCTAGTCGAATAGGCACTCTTTCTGAATGTAGTTGAAACGATCCACTTTCTAGAAGTAATTGTGTATCGATAAAAACCAAGAAAAAAAATATATCAAAAACCAAATTTTCTATCAATCAAAGACCCAATGATGAATTGTCATTTAGCAAATTAATTTAGCTTGACACGATATTATTTCTTAAAAACTTAATATAAATTGCTCTCATATTTTTAAATTACAATTTTTAATTATATTTATTTTTTTTCAACTTCTCTTTATATAAAAGTTAATTTTATTGACTACGAAAATTAAACTAACAAAAATGCTATTTTGTTAGTATGGTAAAATTCTTGGTGTGATACTACCAAGGCCATTATAAAGTTTCATAATATATATATATATATATATTATATAATTATATATATATATAATACCTTTAGATACTCCAGTACACGCACGACGTGAGATACGGTTGCAGGGATGACAGTGGGCAGCGGGGGAAATATATATACTAATTATATATATAAGTCTGGAATTGCTTTGTACCGTCTGAAGGATATCAACTACGTGTTCTAGTCGAACAGGCATCCTTTCTGATTGTAGCTGATATTATCTAATTTCTAGAAGTCGACTGTGAGCATCGATAAATATCTATCGATTTGGTAGTGGATACCGTTGTGGAAAACGTCGACGATATTCCAGCACGGAAGCTCTCGCGTTACCATTACAAAAGCCGTAAATGTAATGTATATTTGCATAGTATACGTTCATAAACATGAAAGGCGTGTGTAAATTAACCACAATGTTCACCTACAGAAGACAGTAACAAGGACTAACCCTCTTTAGCAACCGTATTCACAGTCTACTCTTTACACCTGTGTTCACCTACAAATGACAGTAACTACGACTAACACTGCGTAGCGATCGTTTTCAAGGTCTACTCCTTACAAATTTGTAACGAAGATGCTCATTTTGCATACCTATTTGTGTTCGTCATTAAGCCATAACTCGCTAACCTTTCTGAATTACGACCTATGTTGATATAACTATTTTTTCTTCAATGACTTACGTAATACCCTTGAAGTTTTTCGCACATTCCTCCCAGAACACACTATATATATATATATATATATATATATATATATATATATATATATATATATATATATATATATATATATATATATATTATATATATATATATATATATATATTCATATATAATATAATATATATATATATTATCTCCTTACATGATACTTTTATTTTACTTTATTTTATTAATTTCAAATAAATTATTTTCCGAATTTTTAATAAAAAAAATTGATTTTTTTCTTTATTTATATAAAAATTTCAAATATCGAAATGAAAATTTTATTGGACTTTAAGAGGTATTTGAATTTTTTGGTGCGTTTTCATTATTATTATTATTATTAATTATTATTATTATTATATTTATTATATATTATACTCATTATATAATTAATATATATTAATATAACATTATTAATTAAATTATTCCATGATCATACTAATCTATTAATCAATCAAACAAAATTATAATCACATAAATAAAATATTACATCTCAAAAATATAAACAATATATCTCCATTAATAAAATTATCATAAAATCGAACAAAACCATTATTATATGCTGTTAAAATGGTAATTAAAATACTTTTTAATTTTAGAATTGGCTAATATAATAATTATGAGAATAAAGAAATCTATAAAAGAACCATTAAAAAAAGAATACACAATCAAAAAAGGTAAAAACACAATTAGAGTACGAAGAGGAGAAACTTCGAAACATATATGAAAGAGCGATAAAAAACCAAAAATGTTGCTACCTCTAAAAAATAAATTAAAATAATATGTGAATAGAAGAAATTATACTTACACTATATATTATAAATCCATTTATAATGCACTATAGATATTATATATATAATTTTATAATATATCGAATATATGTTTTTACTCTTCTCGGGGCATCTTTAATCATAGGAACGGATACAATAACAAGGGTAAGATGCGAGAAGCATAATCTGATAAAGACATCTCTACTAATAGTGACGTATCTTACAATAAATGTAGCATTCAAGACTTCTATACAGTAGAGAGGATTATTTTTAACATAATTGTTATTCTAAAAATCAATTTAAATAAAAATACATATTAAAAATCATAAACGTTTCTAAACTATATCAGTGACATAATACAATTTTTATACGAGGTCAGAAGCAATAGGATGCAACAAATAGACCAAAAGTTATATTAGAATTTTTAACGTTTATAGTAAAAGAAAATATAGAATTTTAATGTTCTAAAAACTATTTATTCGCATAGTAATAATAAAATTAATTTTTTTATGTTATTATTATACTTTCGGCTTTCTTTGCTCTTGTTTCTTTTTATTGCTATAAATAATAAAGAATAATTAATACCCGATTTTCTTCCTTT